>BTHU01000006.1:1195000-1422500 GCA_036184795.1 Tokudaia tokunoshimensis
ACAGAAAAATCAGGGACCCGATTGATGCTGTGGTGGAGGCTGTGCAAACGAGAGCCAGGGTGAAGAGGCCAAGGAGAAGGACAAGAGATACGGCAGGGGTCTACTGGACACGGCCTCGCGACGTTTGGAGCAATAATAAAGGGATTTCCTAGTTCTGATGAAAATGCAAACCCAGGATGCCCGTGAGCTCTGCCTGTTACTTGGTGAATGTTTCTTCTTGCCTCTTGAAGCAAAGAATTTAGCCAAGGGATACAAAGTAAGCAGGTACCGATTAAGCAAATTAAGACACAGGCCAGAGAGCGACTGGCATGGGTTGGCCTGAAAAGGGAGTAGTAGCCTGCGGGGCTCTATGTGGTGGATTTTGAAGATGCTTCTATGGCTTCCCCATCTCAGGAAGTCACTGTCGAGCGCCTGCGATGGGTACCATTCTTGTGTCCCCAGACACCATTGTGCATGCCCTGTGGTCATGGGACCCTTGTGGTTTTTCCCCTCCCTGCCTATTAGGATATTGGTCGGTGGGCGTACGTGGTCCTTGGGACAGTGTTCCGGTGCTTAATGTCCTGGTGATATGGTAGGAAGAACCTAACTGCAGCTTCAAAGAAGCTGAGCCACAAAAGGCTTTGTATTAGGAGGCAGAGTTACCGAGGTATAGCTATAGTGTCCCTGGTTGTCTCCCAGCTGACTCCCTGCCTACACGCCCAGACGTGATAAATAGAGTAACTACACCAAGTAATCAAACCGACGAGGACACACAATAAAGAGAATTTTTGATGAGCAGCCTGAGAGGAACAAAGATGAGAAAAACAGCAGACTCTTCAGAAAGTGCGCAAGCCAGAGGCAGTGGATGGCACCTTTGAAGTGCTAGAAAAAACTGTCAACCTCACATCCAATAGCAAGCGAAAGTATCTGGCAAACTCAGTATCCAGCGAAAAAGCATAAAATATACTTTTAAAATGATGAAATAGAAACATTGTCAAACAAAGGTTAGGAATTGTTACTTGCAGAATTGCACTCAAGAAGTGTTAAGGGAACTTTCTCAGGGGGAGGAGAAGGATAGAGAGAGGTTCCTGTCCACACAAAGGGATAGGAGGGACTCAGGATGTATATGTGTGGATAAGTACACATGACATTGCCCCCCCTTCCATGTATGTAAAAGACAGTCAACTGTGTAAAGCAAAAATACCACCATATTGCCAAGCTGGTTGACAATAATGTGTTATAATAAGGGTTTAAAGGAGAGGGGTGAATGGAAGACCGTGTCGTGAGGTTCTGGTGGTGTACACCAGTCGGCGAGAGACTTAGATCCACAGTAGTGAAAGAGCCATCATGGGCATCTCCACATCTCTCTACCACAGACACAGAACGTGGTGTGCATGGTGGCCGTGGCAGCTCACTGAGGATGCAGAGTTAGGGCTACGCTTGTGGTGCATAGGAGGTGCTTAGATGCCGCATTAGGACTGAACTCTGAAGGCCCTCACAGAGGCCGTGTGGGAGGGGCACGTAAAAGCCAGGGGAAGAGACACAGGAGGTACGAGAGGTGCAGAGTGTTGTGGGGAACCACTTCTAGGCTCCCATTAAGGAGAGACTGACCAAGTAAGTTCATGGTCCGTAGCTTCAACAGAACTCCACGGGTGCTCACCACCTTGCCGGGGCTCCATCCATCCCTTCCTGGATGAATAACCTTCCAATTTTTCTCAGAGGCCTTGAGCAGTTAGCATCTTTCAGGGTGATTCTAAAAGCTTTCTGATTCCCCATGCTGACCCCGGGGGCTGACGATTTGAAAAGCTCAGCGCGTTCTTCTTTCGAGTTTGCCTGTGTACTTAGAACCGGCCACCACAGCCCTGATCCTTAGAGCTTCCGTTAATATGTACTGAACATCTGTGCCAGCCCCTTGGTCACCCAAAGCTCTGCCCATCCCATTCACTAGGAAGCAAACTGTATCCCCTCTTCTGACATCATTTGCAGATCCCCGTCTGTGTTACTCTGCTCCTGAAGCCCCATTCTAACACCAGTGGGCATGCCAGACATGCAGGCAGATCTGGCCTGAGTGCCAGGGAGGGCTAAGCCCAACATTGAGGCAGGTCCACCATGAGTGCTAGAAGGGAGGGATCTAACACAGGAAGCAGACCTTATGTGTAGGTGGGAGGAGCCAAAGATCTTACCTTGCCCTCCCAAGGTGCATTACCTGGAGCTACCCAAGCGGCAACTATACCTACAGCCATGGGACTCAGCGGAGAGCTTGAGGGTCGTCTGTGGAGAAGATGTGTCTCCCTCTAACTAACTGTTGGGCATCTGGTGATGACCTGAGGCTGCTGCTGATCGGCAGGAAGTAGGAGAGGGAGAAACACCCACTGTGCGTTCATTCTCACGGTCAGTGCCAGGGATGGGATGGAAGGTTGATCAGGTTTTCTCCACTCGTATTTCATGACATGTCTGTCTCAGCCCCAGTGTTTTGAGATGCCGCCAGTGAACGTGCACTTCTTCTGGGTCTCATACTCTGTCCCATTGTTACACGAGCCCAAGCATAATGGCAAAGTGGCTTTTCTTTATAGCTCGTAAAGCCTCCCTCACTCCAACAGTGTCTCACTCTGTGGCCAGCCTCGCCTCAGTCCCACAATCCCCTTCCCTACTCTGAGTGCTGAGATTACAAACATACCACTGACCAGGCTGAAAATGTCTATATTTGAAACTCCACTCCTGCCTCGTGGCAGCTCAAGGCCTCACCTGTAGTAATGTTTCGCCTTCATCATAAAAATTAGTCTGGAGACGGCAGTTGAGACGTCAGTTGAGACATAAAGCCTTTCCTACTGTTGAGCTGCAGAGGAGGAAGTTGGTACTTCCTGTGCCGGGCTGAGTAAAGGCAGCCAACCATGCACCAGTGCCAAGGTGAGCCCTTCATTCCTTCCTTGACCTCTTGATCTTTCAGAGTTGAGAGAGGGGACGAGGGAGGAAGGGAGGGGGAGAGGGAGACGGAGACACACACACACACACACACACACACACACACACACACACACACACAGAGAGAGAGAGAGAGAGAGAGAGAGAGAGAGAGAGAGAGAGAGAGAGAGAGAATAATACGAGAATAACTCAGTCCCTGTCAGACTAGGAACAGTGCTCTCAGGCTGGTGTGCTTGTGACTGTGAGCGTGGGCTCCCCTCCCTGGGCTGCACATGGTACCTCACACGGTCCTTTTCTAAGGGAGCCGGGAATAACCCTCACAATTCTGTCTATCACAGGAACCCATGTCTGGGAGCTCTCTCTCTTGGAGCAGCCTGCTCCTCAGGGCCAGAGCGCAGGCTCACCGCTCGGGTTGGCGGTTCACATCCCGTAAACTCACGGTCTGCCGGAGGAACTTGGCGTTGTAACTCCAGTTTAGAAGTAACGTCTGGCCAGGCAGTGGTGGCGCACGCCTTTAATCCCAGCACTTGGGAGGCAGAGGTAGGCGGATTTCTGAGTTCTAGGCCAGCCTGGTCTACTGAGTGAGTTCCAGGACAGCCAAGGCTATACAGAGAAACCCTGTCTCGAAAAACAAAACAAAACAAAAAAAAAAGAAGTAACGTCTGTTTTCTCAGGTGCCCCCTCAGTGCGTCTCTAGGTCCAGAGATTTTTGTTCACTGCCCGTGGGTAGCACTTTAGGGCAGTGAACTGTGTAGGGCTCCAGTCCCAAGGTGAAGCCAGCCCTGAGCAGAGCAGGCCTGTGCCTTGACGGCTCTTTCTGCCTGGCAGTCCTAGTGGAGTCTCCACTGTCGTTCAGAGTGATGTATTGGGCTGTATAGTGGGTTTTAGTTATGGGCTGTATAGTGGGTTTTAGTTATAGGCCTTTGTTTTCTTGTAGCAAATATAACTCATGGCTCTGATGTTACTGCCAGTGAATTTATAATGCCTAATGATCTTTGGGGGAATATATATATATATTCATTCAGTGGGAAACCAACCCAAGTTGTTTTAAATCAGTACTTAATACTATTTTTCACTATTCCACTAACTGTGTAATGGACAGATATTAACAAATTTACTAAACAATATGGCAGCATCCTAAAAGTACGCATAAATAGCTCAATCATAACACGTGTGTATTTTGTTAGATGTAGAGATGTCTCCCTCCATAATGAATAACAATGAATGTACTTAAAATATAAACAAAATTAAGTGATAATACAGGGCCCCACTTAAAAGCAGAAAAGTAAGGCCTAGAGATGTGGCTCAGTGGTTAGAGTGCCTACTGTGCTAACAGGAGGAATGGAGGTTAAGTATTTAGTGCCCATAAAAAAGTCTGTCTGTGTTGGCATGCCCCCCCCAGCCCCAGCCCCAGTGCTTGGGGGCAGAGGAGAGCAGATCCTGGGGGCTTGGTGGCCAGTCTCCACCCCAAATGATGAATTCCCTGGGAGAAGCAGCAGAAGCCTGGGGTGCTGGAGAGGGGAGGCCACTGGTCATGCTGGAACATCCACCCAGGGTGCATGAACCTTCTGAATAAAACCCTTTGCTCTTGAGAGACTCCTCAGAGTCTGTCTCAAAAAGTAAGCTTGACCATGGTCAAAGATGCGTAGGGTCTGTCTCCGGCTTCCTCACGCTCACACAGTGCACACGCGTTATCGATAAAATTAAATGTGGCATTAATAATTACCAGTAAAATTGGCAATATGGTTCAAAATTAAAATTTAAAAATAAAAGGCATAACCCACCTGACCCGTTTAAGAAACTCTAGCTAGCAATGCTGTTCGGTTTGTCCATCCTGCAGTCCTGTGTTGATCCCTGCCCCGCCCCCAGCCCCCGCCCTCTCACTGACCACTCAGGTCCGTTGAGTCCTGGCTGTGCTCAAGAACTTTTGATTTGAAGAGACAGAAATGTCTGAGGAGTCTGTCAAGAGAAAAGGGTTTTATTCAGAAGGTTCATGAACCCTGGGTGGATGTTCCAGCATGACCAGTGGCCTCCCCTCTCCAGCACCCCAGGCTTCTGCTGCTGGGGGCTGTAGGCTCTGTTAACAACCCCATGTGCAGTGGCCACCCCCACCCCCACCCCGCCCCGCGCCTCCGAATACGATCTCTCAGCTTTAGCTCCTCTTCAGTCTGCCCCCCTCCTTTTAAATATTTTCTGTTCATCAGTTTAAGTTTCTGAAAACAGATTGATCTTCTTGTTTGAAATCATTTTTCCCCTTCTAAAAGTAGGAAGTGGTTTATTCAGTGGGTGAGTGCTCCTACAGGTGAGTGTTCAGCCTGGTTCCCGCTGTGATTATCAGGGGACCCTGTGGCACTCACAGAGCTAGCTGTGGCTCTCGGCCAGGGTGACACGGAGAAGCAGTCTTTCTGAGAAGGAGCTGTGGGCAAACATTACTGTCTGATACAAGACCATTGCCCATGTGGCACACACAGGTCAGTGTTTGGAGAAGATGACTCCTGGTCCCAGTTCTGCCATAGATCCATTTTCAGAGATGCTCACCCACTGTAGCCCTTGACACTTGAAGCCCGATGTCCAATCAGCCCCAAATATTAAATCGCCCGTATGTGTGCTCTTTGTCTCATACAAATCCACATTTCCCATCCATCTCCCCCCTTATCCAAGCCTCAGTAATTACATGGTTAGAAGTATAAATGATCCTATGTTTAACTTTGACTCTTTACAACAAATAAATACCTTCCTCCTAGACACTGGTTTCCATGGATTTTCCTAATGGCTATGCTTGGCCTATTAGAGCTGGGCTCTCGACGGCTCCTCCATCAGCCATGTGTAAGTTGCTCACATTCCACAGCGTCCCTTAGGACCTGTAACGTGAACAGAGCAGAGCTGTTCCCAGCTGTGATCCTCAGACATCAGCCGTTCCTGCCGAGGGTTGTCTTGTGACTCCACGAGGACTTACAGATAGATGCAAGCTGCGCTTCTGACTTCTGCAGAAATTCAGACTTAACATCTAGGCCTCTGGATGTGTCCCCCGCCTTCATTTCAGAACGAACAACAACGAAACCACAGGCTGGAAGGTTCTGATCTCCCGAGTTTCCTTGTCCTTGTATTAAAAGCATTTATCATTCTACACTGGCATTTACTTAGGTGTCTCCCTCTGCCAGTCTCATGCTGTGGCATGAGAAGCATGTTGAGAGAAAACCTAGACATGCTAGAATGGGAGCACATCTAACTGTGTGTAGACAGATGCTCACACAGTTAGTAATAGATTCACGTTCTTTATGCCGATCATCCGTAAAGTGTTTGCTGCATCTATCACTGGACAAATGTCCTACATAGGCACACACGTCTCTCTTCCTTTGATTTTTTTTTTTTCGGTCAAAAACCCATGCACTTAACTGAACAACGAGTCTGGACTTTCTATTAAGTCATCTCTCTTGGCTGAGGAAGATTAAAATCCTGGGACTGGAATCATCAGAATGTAATAGTTTATAGTCTGGGAAGCTCTCCCCTGCCTTTGAGACAACTCACACTTGACTAATGCTCAGGCCCTTCCCATCTGGCAGTCCAGGGGGATACTTCCAAGGCAAGATATCCCATTTGTGCTAACCGCACCCGGGCCTTCTCTGGGCCCCCAAACATTGGTGTAGTGTGGGAACAGCTCCTGGGTGGCTCTGTCTTGGCGCGTCCCTTGTCACACAGAACGGAAGGTATGCTTTCAGGCTGACTAGAGTCACAACTAGGCTAGTGTGGCTGTGCTAAGTGCCTGCCTTGCGCTGCGCCTGGGTTTGGTCCTCAACACAGGAGAGGGGAAGCAAAAGCTACCTACAACACAAATTGATAATGACGATTGACTGTTACAAACCTTGTTGAAAGGCTTATCTATTTCTGTTGTGCCCCAGCACTGGGGTGGAAATCTCGCCTGTCCCTGGGCTTCTCTTCTGTCCCATGGGTAGCTTGGGATGGAAACTGCTGGCACCTTGTCTGCCCAGGAGATACAGCACTGGCCAGTGACAGCGGCTCAGGCATGTACATAGGCAGCGAAGGCAAAGCGCTTGAACTTTTCTCTTTATTCGTTTTAGCAGAACTTAATGTCAGGACCATAGTTGCATAGCTCAGGTATGAGAACAATTTTGTTTTCTTTTGGTTTTTTTGTTTTGCTTTTTGTTTTTTCGAGACAGGGTATATCTCTCTTTTGCCCTGGCTGTCCTGGAACACATTCTGTAGACCAGGCTGGATTCGAACTCAGAGATCCACCTGGCTCCGAGTCCTGGGATTAAAGGCGTGTACCACCACAGACTGGCTAGAGGGCAATATTTTATTTTTTTTTTATTATCGTATTTTGGTGAGGAATCAGGGCTTTTTATTTTTTTCAATGTGGGATGGGTACATGCAGGGGTGGAACACAGTGAGTCCCCCTGACCCATATCCCCTGAGCTCAGAAAACAGTAATTTTAAGTGAAGAAAACTCCTTAAATTAATTTGAGCAACAAAGCAAATATGGTCCAAGGGTACAGAAGTACCATACCAATGATTCTTAGGACCGGGCTTTCAACTTCACTGCCCAGGAGGGACTCAAACGAGAAGAGGCCACCGTCTCTATTTAATTTCTCCCCCTCTGCAGCTTGCATAGCCCATGTACTTACTCTGCATGCACCTGATCCGGTCCTAGACCTGAATCAACTTCTTAGAGGCCAGGACTTACTTAACTTTTAAATGTGCATTTAAAATACATGTTAGCTCTTTGGTATCAGAGAAAGTCTAAAGTCCCAGCAGCTTCAAAACACATTCTCCAGAGAAGGCATCTGGCTGCCTCAGGGGTTTCTGGGGTCCCCCGAGGGTATGGAGCCATGACTGGAAGGGTGGAGTCATGTAACACACCCTCTTCAGGTTAGAGAGCAAATCCTCGGGCAGGGATTGCAAACTCTGGCTCATAGAACCCTGGGTGTGTGAGGGAACTTGGGTGCTCCACAGATCAGTGGAGCTGGTGGGCTTGTGGAATCTCAGGCCTCATTGTTTGCACATACACACCACGGCTCAAGAAGCAACGTGTGGCCGTGACTGCACACTCTGCTGGTAGGTGGCTTTGGGCTGTGGCCTGAGGTGTAGCTGTGTCTGGGGAGATATCACTCCAGTCTAAAGGAAGTAGTAATAGACTGTTCTATGCACCATTCATGAGATGGTAGTCGGTCCGATGGGAGCTACCCATGTGTGGAAAGGCAGGTTTATACTATCAGGTTTCTATTTCTTCATCATGTCAGGTTTTATAAGATTCTAAGAAACTTAACTGTACTCATTTAGAAAGCTGTTTCTCTCTAGTTTCCATTTTGGAGTTTAGAGGAAGGCACTTGTGTGAGTGTCAAATCCACATTAAATCTTGACTACCATACAGTTTTATTTCTTTGTATAGAATACCTCTTGTCGTTGGGCACTAAGACCTTCCCGATGAAATCTCTTGGGGATGTTCAGGTTCTGATCCCCCAGAAGTCCCACTGCTGTGGCTACGTATGTGGGGTTACACAATGGATCAAGGCCGGAGCTCCGGATGCAGTCCTAATGCAGGTCTTGAGGTGCATCCCTGTGCACGTTAGATGAGTCTCTGCATACGTCTGTCAGTGAGAGTGGATGGAAACTTCTCAACGTCACCGCTTCTTCTGAGAAGCAACACTTTCTGTAGGGTTTTGTTAGCTTCATCCACTGCAGCAAGGCATTTCCCACTTAGAACTCTGTATGAAATCCCTCCTCCGGCGAAGGAGTCCACTGTGGGGATGGCACTGAGCTGGCTCACAAACATTATGCCCTCAGTGAAGAGAAGGAAGGACACAGAGCAAGAAGGTGAGGCAGGATGCTGTGAGCTCTGGGCTCTCCCTGTGGGACACACCTGCCGTGCTCCGTGTCACGTGCTCTGATGTACTTGCCATGTTCCATGTCATGTGCTCTGAATGTACCTGTTGTGTTCCGTGTCATGTACTCTGGACACATCTGCCATGTTCTGTGTCATGTACTCTGGACACATCTGCCATGTTCTGTGTCATGTACTCTGGACACATCTGCCGTGTTCTTTGTCATGTTGAGAGCATCTGACAGAAAGGCTTTCCAGACTCAGACATATTTCTTCCTCAAGTTAGAATGTAAGGATATATTAGGCAAATGTTATTTATTTTTGTCAGGAAAGCAAATGCCTGCTCTTCATTATGAATGGAATTCTTTCATTGTCTTAGGCCAAAGGTCCATTTTAAAACACGGATCTATGCATATTTTAAAATCAAATGCAAATATGCATGCATAATTTGTTCCCATTTCCTAGGTTTAATATTCATGTTAAGAGGCTGAACAGGGCTTGGACTGATTATCTGGGGCCTTGTTTCTGCCAGTCCCTATTGGGGTCAATCTTGAACACTGACAATCAAGTTTGACAGTGTGGAAGAGACTCGACAGATGCCGTACTGTGTATGTCTGAGGATGATGAGCCTGATAGCAAGTAGAGAGATCAGGAACATTCCTTATAGCCAATACACAGTGCAGCCTCAGAAGCGGTAACTGCTGGATCTCAGACAGTAAGGTGTGTCACACATGGGGACCCTGTGAAGACTGTCTCGTCAGTCACCAAGGGTTAACAGCTACCGTGGGTTTTTTGCTTTTGTTTTCTCTTCGTTATTGAAGGGGGAGACTGGAGATTGATCACCTTCGGGTCATGTAGATCTTTCTATTGCCCACAGCGACAGCCCAGGGCTACACTTGGGATTCTCTGCCGAAAGCACGTGGGTGACGTGTGCTATTTTACCCTCGGCCCCTGCATCTGAGCTTTCAGCAGGAGTAACCATGTTATCTGCACATACACAGCTGCCGCTGGTGCTGTAAGAAGTGGGTGTGCCGTAGGGAGACACGGGTGGCGACCGAGAGCAGTTATGGAGGCTGGAGCAGGAATGGTGCAGTCAGCCTCACATACAGTCTCCGTCATCCTTCTTCAGGAGACTGAGATACAGTCCTTTCCCTCCTGTACCCATAGAGCATTGGCGCCAGAGCAGGGCGAGAAGGGCTGCGGCAGATGCTGGGTGCACACTTTTCACAGAGTAGGTGGCCTTTGAACCAGGCCCTCAAAGGTCATCGGGAACCCCAGGAAACACAGGAGACCGAGCACACAGTCCACATATGCCTGCCTTGCATCCAAATTCCAGCAGCCGACTGCGATCCTTCTGCAGCCAGCAGTGTCTCAGGAGTCACGCCATCACCACCTGTTGGACATGCCTGATGATTCTTACACGAGGTCCAGGCCACCACAACAGCCTTCTTGCACATCAACACTACCCCAGCCCCACCTGGATGTGCGGTGTCTCAGGATACAGGTTCCGGTTAACAGTAGGTCTCAGAGCTAGCTGCATTAAACCCTGGCTCTTCTCGGCTTCACAGACTTGCCCCTCGCCGTGCTGCCTGCCCGAGCCTAGCTGTGCCAGCCACACTCCTGAGGAGATGGCAGGGTTCCCTTGCCTAGTTCTGCTGTCTGCACCTGTGTCAGGCAGACGACTGCTGCGGCGGTGACAGATGCCCAAGAAAGTCTCATTAAGGGAGGGCGACTTATCTTGGCTCGTGTGTTCACTCCGTCGTGGTGGGGAGGTTGCATCAGCTCCTAGCAGCTCCAGCCCTGGCAGGCACGGTGTCCTCCTGTGGGACAGTGCTGCCCATGCTCACACACTCAAATGTGAGCTCTAACAACCTCCTCAGCGCCTCTCACCCACACCATTGTCAGTGGAGATGGACCATTACAGTGCTTTAGTCTGACCCCCTCTCCCAGGGTGAGCAGCACCTCGGAGTTTCCCAACAAGACGTGCCAAAATTGTGCTGTAGAGATGACCCCATGGGTAAAGAATGACCGCTGAGTTCAGATCCAAGTAAAAAACAGGGTGTGGCCATGCACCTGTGATCCCAGTGCTGGGGGTAGGGGACAGGAAGATCTCTGGGGTGGCTGGCTGCCACCCTAACTCCCGACTGACTGACCCTGACTCAAGGGAGGGGAGCAGAGATGGATCAAGCAGGACCTCAATCAGTATCCTCCTGGCTTCTGCACGTGCACAGCCAGGCTTGTATACACACGCTTGCGCACACACACCCCAAAAGTGCCAGGATATGTATGATGTGTGTGGGGGGGGGGTTAACATAGGATTGTAGCATCTGCCCTGCTGGAATCTCGCTCTGCCTGTTGGGTACAAAGGAACAGCAGTGACACTGTCCATGTGTAAGATCTCCAAGTGACAGGATGTCTGCTGCTGAGGGAAGTCTCCACTGGTGGCCATCGAAACAGTGAAGCTCTGAGGTTTATAATCACAAGGGGCTGAATGCTGCACAGTCAGGGGAGCATGTTTCCCCAGGGCACGGTCTCCAGAGGAGAGCCTAAGCCTTCTAGAAGCCTCCAGCGTCCCAGAGGAGCCAGCGAGGCTGTGCCTGGACTCCTGGCTCACCAGACAGGGTAATGAAGGCCTGTTGTTTCAAGCGACCATGTCTGTGGAAGTGTTGTTACGCAGCAATAGATAACTAATACAGCGTCTCAGTGGAACAGAACAAGACACTACAATTTGAGCTCCTGTTCTGTTTAAATGCCTGGCATCTGGTAATTAGATGTGTAATTGTGCTTTATTAAACATCTTTTTTCCTCACTCCTAACATTCCTAAGGAAACAAGAAAGTTTTATTTTCTGAAAAGAATTGATTCATCACCTTGATTGTCAAACTCCTGAAGCAGGTGTCCCAGATAAAGGACGCCAGATGTGTTGCAGCAGCTGGAGCAGGGGAAGTCTGAAATCACAAAAATTATGTTGAGTGCAACTCTGTGTGCAGGAGAGAACAAAGGAAAAATGAAAACCGGGTTTTCTAAGGGGAGTTGGGGGGGAGCGTCTGTAGCATAGTGATGGGGGAGGTTCGGGAGGCACCTCCACCTTCCTGTAGACAGAGACGGTTGGCATGGTTACTGACAGAATACACGTAGAGCTTTTTTCTTTTTTTAATCCCCCGGTTCTGTAACAGTGTGGCTCGATCTGTTACTTGAGCCCCAGATGGGGGTCGGGGTCCCTGTTCACAGTCAGTCTCCTGAGCCGTCTACCTCCCCTGACCTCCGGATAGATGTGGGATGGAATAAGCTCCCTCTTAGATCAAGGAAGAAGACTAAAAATTATTCTGTAAACATCTTGGGAGTGCTTGCTCCCCACTTGTTGTCTGCTCCCCTGGTCTTCTCCACAGCGGCTGTCTGTGTCTGGTTCTTTTCCCATCACTGGTTAGCCGAGCAGTCCAAGGTTAACAGCAGCCCAGCTACATGCCCAGGAGCACATGGCCAGAGATCACGGGGACACAGCTCAAATCTACTGAGTCCAGAACTGTGCTGAGTGCCAGTGTGCTCTGTGGCCTGCCTGAGCCTTCCAAGGGATCTCCAAGGTCAGTTTCTTCATAAAAAAGCCTATTTGCATTGTTTTTTTAAAAAGCAAAACTATATTGATTTTGGCACAGAAGCCAGGGCAGGACATCTGTGAAGGTCTCAGTGTGGACCCAGGCAGCTGCACAGGCTGCATAATACTCTCTGTCCTCTCTGCCATGAGCTTAGCCTTGAAGAATGGCTTCTCCCAAGAATGTCCTCACCTTATTTGCTAGGAGTCTAGATCAGTTTTAGTTTCCCTGTGTCTTGGTCAGGGTTTCTATTCCTGCACAAACATCATGACCAAGAAGCAAGTTGGGGAGGAAAGGGTTTATTCAGCTTACAATTCCACACCACTGTTCATCACCAAAGGAAGTCAGGACTGGAACTCAGGCAGGTCAGGAAGCAGGAGCTGATGCAGAGGCCATGGAGGGATGTTTCTTACTGGCTTGCTCAGCTTGCTTTCTTACAGAACCCAAGACTACCAGCCCAGGGATGGCCCCACCCACAAGGGGGCCTCCCTCCTTGATCACTAATTGAGAAAAGGCCCCCCAGCTGGATCTCATGGAGACACTTCCTCAACTGAAGCTCCTTTCTCTGTGATAACTCCATATTGTGTGAAGTTGGCACACAAAACCAGCCAGTGCACCCTGTCAGTTAATAAAAGTAAAAGATAATTAAAAAAAAAACCTCACACAACAGGTAGCAGTGGGGAGGAAAATGTCAGACCCAGCAGACAGAATCAGCGGGTGAAGAAAGGCTTTTATTAAGGGTGAGGAAACATACATGAAACACACTGAACACACACACACACACACACACACACACACAGCACAAGGCACATAGCGAATAGAAATACACTCCACAAAGCAGAGGGTGGGGCTTGGGAAGCTGAAGTCCAATCACACCTTGAGGTTGGAGATCTTAGGGTCCCTTGGGAGTCTCTCTCCCTAATTTAAGATTGATCAATTTGGATAAATACAGGGAGGCTGATGGATACCCTTCTTTGGGGGTAATTCTATTCTGGCCATAAAATTTTTAGATTTGCTCACAGGTCGGGAGACCGTATTGATCAGAGAAAAAGCCTGCCAGGAGTCTGGTCTCTGGTCAGGAGTATGCAGGAGAGGCTGGAAGGAGTTTGCTGTCTTTGTGATCTAGCTGTAGCCCTTCCTTCTACCTGTCTGCTCATCAGGCATCTAACTCGGAATCCCTCACTCTATGAAGCAATAAAATTGTGGATGTTGCTGGTCTCAACTCTTGAGCAACACCTTCCTAGTATTCTCTCTGATCATCTGGGTACAACAAGGCCCAGCTTGCCTTTGCTATACTCCAACCAAAGCCAAGGTCACCTCAGATAGAAACCCCCGTGTGACTGTATGAGTTTCCCAACTCACATGATTGGAAAACTGTGGGTGGCAGATCATGGGACATGGTTTTCTATGAAAGGATGGCAGAAAAAAATGGTTTTCTTGACTTGGATGTTGGGGAAGATTTATCAAAAACTAGTGAGCCTGACATTTTAAAGAAAAGGGCGTTTGTTATCACTTCAAAGTTGTTAGGAAAAGTTGGAATAAGGGGGAAAGTTTGTGCCTGCCAGTACGAGTGAGCTTGACAGCTTCCCAGTATTTAAAGACTTTTCTGAATGAGATGGTGGTGGGTGAGCGAGCGGGCTGACTGCGCAGTGTTGAGTGTGTGCACCGGTAAGGTCTGCGGGCAGTGTGTGCAAGGATGAGTGTGTGCATGGGTAAAGTCTGGGGCAGTATGTGGTGTTGGACGTTCCAGAGCATGGAGCTAGTTAACTTGATTCTAAAGGACACACTCTGTCCACTGATAGTACTTCTCTGTTCCCAATGTTATCGCCTGACTTTATAATTTTATGTGGTGTATTCATTCCTTTGTTGCTGTTGAGTTTTGGTTTTGAGACAGGCTGACATGGAGGCCGTGGTGACAGCTAACTCACCGTGTAGTCAGAGATGGCCTTGAACTCCTCCCAAGTGCTGGGAGCACATGTCTAATACTGTTGATTTTGATGTAGAGAAAGAAATCTCCTGACGACGGTAGGTTATATATGATCCCATTTCCCTCCGTCGCTGCAATTCCTTCTTACTGCGTGGAATCCATGAGTTAGATATGACTTTGCAAAACTGATTTCATAAGTCCATGGTGAGGTGTTTAATCTCGTGTCTGAATTTATTATTAGATCATGTAGGGCTTTTCCCCCTAGTATGTTGACCCTCAATTTTAAGAGTATGAAACTATAGACGTCCTTTACCGATCCGTTTAGGTGATGAAATTTTTCCCTGGCCTCGTTCCTTAGTTTTGCCGTTTTGGCAATGGCATGGATCGTCTAGATTACAAAGTACAGTGCTCCTGTACAGCAGGGTAGTTTGGGGGCCACGACGTTCGGTGTGTTCTCTGGAGAAACAGTTGGTGAACGTGCAGCTACTAGCCACTCGAACCTGTCTCCTATATTTAAGAATTTGTTGTATGTTTTCTCCATGCTTAAGCTAAACCTTTCCATCCATTGGAGTTTATGAAAACAATGTTATTACCGCCACCCACATCATCAACACACCTCGGGACTGATACTGTGACTTCCCCGGGGCCTTCGTGGGCCTGCCAATGTCCCTTCCTCACTGACTGCCTCACACTGAGGTGTCCAAATTCTCCCAGTCAATCCTGTGGGTTCTACAAGGAAGTACTTCCTAAGTCAGTGAATTTCCAGTTTGAGGTTCAGATACAAGACAGGTGGCCCATGGCTTGGTCCTTCTGCAAGGGTGGCGCACCATGGAGACCTGATGATCAGCCATGAGGCCCTGCCTCCTAAAGGCCTCCCTTAGCTCCCACTATGCAACTTCAGCTGACACAAAACCTTTACCTCTGGACCTTTGGGGAGCACTCACCTAAACCTGAGTAGCCATGGACCCAGTTCAGTGGGATCACATATGCAGAGGCAAAGTTAGCACAGTCTACTCGCTAAGAATGTCAGCTTGTAAGCTACCAGCTACCTCACAGAGACGGAGGCCGGCCTTGAGGAATTCACACACCAGGTGTTCAGTACATGCTCTTTTCTTTCAGGCATTTTCTCACTCTTTTACCTCCCCTCACTGAACCCAGTCATGGTGTAATCTGTCAGTCCTCCCTCACCCCCAGATCCACATCCGCTGTGGTAGCCCTATGTCAGCTCTGCAGACTTCCCTACCCTCTCAGGGACCATGTCTCTCTCTTGTTGAGTGCCTCTCTGCCTTATTGTTGTTCTGGTGCTGGGACGGCAGCAGTGAGCCAAGATGCAGCCCTTGGATCTCAGGCAGGTGAGCCCCTGGTGCCCCACCTCCTGCCATGTGGCTTAACCAACCCCACGCATCAGTACATCGAATGGCTTTCTGTCTCTGGTCGGGACTGTCTTTATCTGGCCTCCTCTTAGCCAGAACTCAGTCACGTCAAATCCCTTTGTGAGATGACCCATCCCTTCTGCTTATGAAACTGCAGCGCCACTGAAGGCAAAATGCCGCTCTCGGGTCTTAAGTGATTTAACAGAGAAAGCCCTAACCAGGATCCATCTACTGCCAGGGGGCACACTGAGCAGGTCTGTGTGTGCATGTGGGTTAAACTTCCCTCCATGCTCTCCGGTCTGAGCGGCGTGATGAACTAGACTCTCACACTGGCTCAGTACAAATTCTGTAATTATCATTGAAGTTTATTAAAGTTGAAAGGTCATTAGAAAGTGGATGTATATCTTCACTGCTCCCCAGAATTAAACAGCGGGGGATCTGGAGGTACCAGGAGGCTATAACCTGCTTAGATTCATAGAGGATGAATGAAAGGAAATTAAAATTTGCTTTTATGAAAGAAATCCCAAGGGGATCAGATTTGTTAACCAAGCCCTGGCGCCCCTCCCTTCTCCAGCCGCTGTTTATCCTCCTCCAGCCCCGTGGTCCGTGCTGTCTGTTACTTAGCAGTTATTAAGGAATATTTCGGCTGTCCCAGTGCACAATTAGAATATTGTGAGATTAGGCTAGGCAGGCCAGCTTCCGGGGCTTCGGGGGTGTCCTGAAGCAATGCTTTGCTTGTCTGTGGCAGGTCCCAGACTCTAACGCACAGCCCTCCCCACTCCTGCTTAGGATTTTGTGCCACTGGATCTGAATTAGGCCTCATCTGCTCTTCAGATCCTTCCTATGAATCAGAGGGAAGGGAATCGACGTCATAGCATAAAAATCAATGAGCTACTCCTTCTGGGGGATTATTTTCACCTAAGCTTGCTCTGAACTGAAATAAATGATTCTGTGGTTTGTAAAGGGAATGCATGCGTGGGGGTGGGGTGAAGGCTCCTTCCCTCGCCTAGGGCACCCGCCCCCATCTCAGGGCTTCTTCACAGGGGTTGCTTTGTGCATATTTATCTGCCCTGTACACTCTGCTGTTCTCACAACGTCCTCGTTGACGGGTCCAGTTTAATTTGTACCAGTCAGCTGGTCACTCACAGGCCTGGCTTTTCCCTGCGTTAATCTCTTCCTCCCGGTCTTCTGGACACCACTCAGGGAAGCGACCACTTTATTAAAACGTAATAGCCTGACCCTGGAGCATGGGGAGCTTGGCCAGGTTGTCAGGTGTAAATCCTTCAATCGGGTTTTGTGTTGTTTTGTCACATGTGTTAATTACCGTGCTGCACCTCCGTGACCCCAGGCTCTGAGCGAGGTTGAACATTTATTTACATGTAGAAAAAAATGTTCAAATGGAGAAACAAATGAAAATGAATGGAATGATTGGAGTTACCCCCTCCTCCATGTTAGGATAAAAGATCACCTCTTTCTCTCTCTCTCTCTCTCTCTCTCTTTCTCCATCTTCTCTTGGAAGGTGAAGCCTCTGTTCTGTCTCAGCCTGAGAGAGGCAGGGGGATGGGAAATGCTGTGGACAGTATTTCACAGGCTCTCGGAGGGGATGAGGCCGGCAGTAAGCTACCCTTGTGCCTCCCCTGAGGTCATATTTTACCTGGAACACATATTAGTTTCTGCTGTTTGGTGTGAAATCCGAGAGACTAAATAAATAATAAACAGTTGTGAGAGAGAGACAGGGAGAATGTGAGTCACTGCACAGAGCCTCCGGCTCCCGGGAGCCCTCGTCATTAGACACTTAATCTTCTCCGAATGAGCACAGATGCATGGCTCTGTTTTCAAGTGGTCCCTGTAGCAGCTAGCATTTATGAGTCCTTAATAAATTTTTATCATAATTAATATCCCAAATGGTTTGGGGTTTTTCCCTGGGGGATGGTAGAACCGAGGCTAAGGAATCTGTGGGAATGATAAAGTCTTGTTTTATGAGTTTCTATTTCCCTGTGCCTGAGGGCATCTTGATTTACTGGCTTGTCTTCAGTATCCTGAGCCCCACACTCTGCCCGGCGGGGCTCACTGTCATGGAGTGTTGTGCCAGGACGCCGTTTACTGTCTTAGATACACGGAACAGGAAGAGCGTGCCCCTCCACAGGACGAAGCTGTGTGCTTGGTGATCAAGATTCCTTGGCCATCTGGAATTTTGGGAACAGTTCAACTTTTCCATCGGGCTCAGTGTCAGCTCAAAGGTGTTGCACGTCCAGGGCCGGGGTACGGCTGAGGCTGCCGGTGAACTCTTCTGCCCCATTCCGTTCTAGAGAAGGGCTGGGTCCCCTAGAATTATCGGCCCAGTGACTGGCACCCACAGCACTGTACACGGCTTTTCCACACTGTACACGGCCTTTCTGCACTGCACAGACGGTTTGCATGCCCAATGCTGTCTCCGTTCATCAGCACGTGCTCTGTGTCTAGCAAGAGGTGGGACGACGGAGGGAGAAAAGGTCAAGACAAAGGTCAACGTGGATCTTGTGAAAGAGTTGGCCATTGAGAGGAACCAGTCTGGGGGAGCCGGGCAGTGGTGGCGCACTCCTTTGGTCCCAGCACTCAGGAGGCAGAGGCAGGAGGATCTCTGAGTTCAAGGCCAACCTTGAACTACAGAGTGAATTCGCATAGAAAAACCCTGTTTCAAAAAACGAGCAAACAAACAAACAAAGACCAGTCCAGGGAAATTCACCAGACTTTAAAAATATGGCAGTGAATATACGTAGTTCCTTCTGCCTTAAGCAGACACACAGAAACAGCGCTCTGAGGCACAGCATCAACCCTCAGGAGTGAGGTGGGGCGGGCGATGTACACACAGGGCAGTGGTGCTAAGCCTGAGCTCAGTTCTCATCACGTATCCATGATGCTCCTTTAGGATTGTGTGAGATCACAGCGGTCAAGGGGAGAGCAGAGGTTAGGTACAGGGTTAGGCTTTCAGAGACTTTGGCAAATTAGAGCAGTGACCACAGGCTTATAGAACGGTATTCAGTAGTATCCAGAGGATTAGGAGTTTAATTCTGCCATTAAAACAGATAAGACAAGACCTTGCTGGAGAGTTCTTAACAGTGTTTAAAGATTCTATCTGAAGTAACCGTGGCTCCTTCTTATAAATACAGTCAGGCATGGGGGTTTGGGGTGGGGGTGGGGATGGAGGAGCGTTAAGGCCATTCTAAGATTCAGGTTTCCTAAACAATATGAATGTTACAGGTTCCCATAAAGTAGCTACTGTCTGTTTCGTACATGTTATCTTACTGTACAGATAACAACATTCATCAAATGTTTGCTTTGTGCCAGGACTGGAGACACTATCGTCTCATATCTCCCAACAGACTTGCAGGGTAGGCCTTTATCCTCATCTTAAAAAAAAAAAAAAAGAGTTCTGGGAGGTTCAGTAACTTGCTAGGAGGTGGAAGAGAGAAGCACAACCCCAGGCTGGAGGAATCCGAGCCTGGCCTGCTCATCTCACTGTCTCCCGATCACAGATGCAAATGTGTGCGTAAACAGAAAATTAAATTGGCAGAACGGCGTGTGTGCAGTGTGTCACCATTCACATAAAAATTGAAAACACACAGAAACATGACAGATATTACAGATCCAGGATATACAGTGACGATAGCGAATGTTCAGGGGAGTAGGAGACATGGAGTCTCCCAGGAAGGACTCTGTGAAGGAAAAGGGAGGGATCCTAGCCGGGACCTTTATTGCCGGAGGGGTGTGTGTACCAAGGCAAATATGGGAGAATGTTAAAATGGTGCATTCTGGAGGGTCCCCCCAACCTCCTGTCTCCTGAGTTGCCCTCTTCCATTCTTTCTGCTGGCCCTCAGGGCTTCAGTCCTTTTCCCTCACCCAATACCAGATCTTGTTCCTCTTTCCCCTCCACTCCCTGCCCCCCGCCCACTTTCCCTCCCAGGTCCCTCCCTCCCTCCGCATTTGTGATTACTTTGTTCTCTCTCCCAAATGGGACATGTGCCCCTGTGGCTTGGTGGGGTATCTTTTGGGTATATTCCCAAGAGTGGTATAGCTGAGTCTTCAGGTAGATCTATTTCCAATTTTCCGAGGAACCTCCAGATTGATTTCCAGAGTGGTTGTACCAGTTTGGAGTCCCACCAGCAATGGAGGAGTGTTCCTCTTTCTCCACATCCTCCCCAGCATCTGCTGTCACCTGTGGTTTTGATCTTAGCCATTCTGATTGGTGTAAGGTGGAATCTCAGGGTCAGATTCCAATGACTCAGAGACTGTGTGACACCTTAGAGCTCTGAAATCAGCACAGCCTGATGTCCCCGCTCCATCGCTGAGGACAGAACTGTCGGCCTCACTGAGCTCAGCTCACTCTGTGAAATAGAATCATGTCTCTTCACATGTTTGCTGTGGTGTTTACATATGACATAGGTGTTGCTGAGAACACAGCAGGTGTTATTAACAGGTTGTCTCACTTGGTATATGGCTCTATATAGTATCAATGCCATACAGGTCTCTGTCCTGAGAATTTCTCATTATGTGTCCATTTCCTGTACACCAGACCCAGGATGTTTCTGGTCAGGCCACACTCCTCTTGCCTGTAGGTGGTGAGCATATGGCCAGGCCCTTCTGCCTGTCTCCCGTCTCCTGTGTGGTGTTAGCTGCGGCTGTGCCTGGCACCACATCTCTTGCTTCCCTTGCATTGAGCTAGCTCAGCACCTGGGAAGTTCCCAGCCTTCCTTGCTTCTGCTCCTCCCCTCTGTCTCACCCGTCTTCCTCGAACTCCCACCTTGCCCTTGGTGCAATCCAGGCAGCCACCATTCGTCAGTGCCTCGTGGCAGACAGCAGATGCTCAGCAGGTCACTGCAGGGATGAGCTTTGGTACTGACACAACTGCCCGGGATGTCACTCGCTGCCTAACGTCCATCCCCAAAGAAATCTATATCTGTTTTCAAAGTACAATGGGAGCATCGCGTGTCTGGATAGTCAGTCATGCTGCCTCTTACTGACAGCATTTAAAGACATGCGTACATGCGAACACGTGTACACATGTCTATACAGTCATGCCAGACTTTTGGACTTCTCAGATGCTGTCTGATCAGTGTGACTCTGTTGGCTTCATGCCTGACTGTGTATTTCTCTACTGGGTGTGTTTGCAGTTAGAATTACTGGGCTGGCTGTAGAAATGATCCTGGGATTGCTTTTTTTAACTAAAAAGATTAGGGGAAAATGGCCATACAAGTGCCCAAGGACCTGAGTGTGCATCCCCAGCACCCATGTAAAAGGCCAGCCATGCTCATTCGTCTGTAAATGCAGTTCCTGGAAGACAGATGCTTGGGGCTGGGTGGCCAGCTAGTCTAGCCGATTGGTTAGCACAGGTTCAGTGAGCGACTGCCTCAAAAAACAAAGAGAGTAAATTGAGGAAAGCACCCAGTGTTGACCCTCTGACCTTCATACATAGCCACACCACTGCAGGAACATGCAGGAGTGCATGTGAGAGCACACACACAGACACATGTATACATGCATACACACATACAGATTGCAAGTACAGGATATGTGCCTGTGTGTGTCTGTATGTGTCTGTGTGTATGTTTATGTATGTGTGTCTGTGTGTATGTGTGTGTATGTGTTTGTGTCTCTGTGTGTGTCTGTGTGTGTAATAAGCCACTCCTTTTTATTTAACATTATTTTCACATCTCCAACAAAGAATGAACTATTGGTTTACCAAGAACGTTTTCTTTATCTGAACATCGCTACCTGCACGGCCCTGCCCACTTTGCAGCTGGATGTAGCTGTGACCCAGTTCAGCCCAACAGATGATGAGGGGGAGATGTTTTCTTCTGCTTCCAGGCTTGGCTGTGACCAACCCCCATAGTGGCAGCCTGTCCATTTGCCCTTCCTGCTGGGTCAGTACTGACAGTGAGGTCATCTGTTGGTGTGAAGTGGTGCCCACCTCACTCCATTCAGCCTTGTCCATCTCCACACCTTCTTGAACTGTCTCATGAGCAAGAGCTAAAATCTGCAAGCCAAGATTCTGGTGCTAGTAGCAGCAAGCACTATCCCCTATCCTGGTCACCGTAGTATCACAAGGGACTGCATGGGAGCCCCACAATATGGCTGTCCGGTTGGTTGTCTGACAGCCAAGTTGTGTCCTGTAAATGTCATGACAGTTTTCTATGACAATCTCTTCCAGCCTTTGCACTGTTTGTTTGTGTGTGGCAATGGTAGCTGCCTGAGAAACACGGCTTTCTCCTAGGAGCCATTTTTTGGTAATGTGGCTCGAGGGGTGGCGCAGGGCGGGGCCCTACAGCCAAGAATCCTGCCAAAAACTACTGGGTCGGAGTCTAGAAAGAAAATCCCTCCACCAGGACATTTCCAGGGTTTTGGGTTGTTCTGTGCAGTAGCTCTGTGGCTTCCCTGACTCCCTGCAGTGCATTGAGACCACTGCACCAGTGTGGCCGAGCTCTGCTCAGAATTATTCCTTACACTTCGGTATTTGAAAGGTGAAGTGGGATCTTACTTCCTTTCCTGAATTTTTCCATATTTTGGGGTTTTCAGACTATTTTTAGTGAGTCCTATGTGCTTATTCCTGGCCCTTTGTGCATGGCAGCTTTTTTTTTTCTCCAGGAAAATATTTTGCTATCTCATTTCTTTGTAGTATTTTCCATGTTTTGACATAAGTAAATTAAAATTTTTATAGACTTATCTTTTGTTTTTTCCCCTTTGTGGTTTCTATTGTTTTCAGGCTTAGGAAGCCCCTCTCAGTTCAGATATTAAGTCGAATACATTTACCTATAGTTTTATTTTTCATATCTAACTTTTGTTTGTTTGTTTCATTTTTAGTCTACCTGACATTGTTTTAAGAGCTGTGTGACTTTTTAACCACATTTTTATCTTCATTTAATGAGTAGTGCTTTATTTCTTTATAGCTCTCATACCCAATGCTTTTAAAGAAACCTTTGGCATTATTTGAAACAAACAAACCTGTATTTAAGCATGGTTCTGGCCCAGGGCTGATGAAATGGCTCAGCAGGTGTAGACGCTTGTACCTCAAGCCGGATGGCCTGACTTTGGTTCCCAGAACCCACGTGACAGGACAGAGCAGAGTCGCTAAAGCTGCCCTCCACTTCCACATGTGTTGTGGCAGGCAGGTGTACGCACACGCACACATACACGCTAATTAATACATGTTATCCTTTAAAGCATAAAACAAATGTTATTCTTAAAGTGTATAACCAAAGAGCAAACCATGCCTGAGAGGAGGAATGGAGCAGACCAGCAACCTCTGGCATAGAGGTAGGTGAGAGCCCAAGTAGGCAGCGGAGCCTGATTGGGCAGCTCTGTGGAAGGGAAGGTCTTCCTTGCCGCTTATATTTCGATCCACATCTCTCATCTTGAACAAGAAATCAATTCAAAATGGACCAAAGGTCTTAATTTAAAAGCTGAAACTGCAGAGGAAAACAGAGGGGGTACATTTCAAGACACAGGCACAGGCCAGAGCCTCCTGGTCAAGATACAGCACAGGAAACAGTCCCAGGGATCAATGGGATTCCATGAAGGTAAAGATGTCTGCACAGCAAAGGAACCTATAATCATCAAAGTGGAGACAGCCGGAGAATGGGAGACAAGTCTTTGCCAGCTATACCTCAGACAGGGGCTTGATATCCTCTGTGTGTGTGTGTGTGTGTGTGTGTCTGCAATAACTAAACATAAAGATAACAAAACACAACACAACCTCCAATTGCCAATCAGTCAACAGTCTAAGGGGCTGAACACTTCACAAAAGTGCAAATGAACAACAAACAAATATTTTTAAAAAGTGTTCAACATTCTTGTCATCAAGGAGAGCAAATCAAAACTACTTAGAGATTCCATCTCATCCCAGCCAGGATTCCGGTGAGGACACAGAGAGATGAGGTCACACTCATCGTGGGAACGGGAAGGGTCCTCAATAAGCTAAAATTAGAACTAACATGATAGCCATTTCTACCACCACAACTGACTGACTGTCGTGGCCTTCTTTAGTGATGAGTGCCAGGCTAGGCCCTGCTGACTGATCTCTGAACGTTCACACACAGAGTAGGCTAGTTTTAGAGCGCCATGGGCATTGTTATGCAGAGAATTTCATTAAGAATGCATGCGGTGATGAATGCATCTCCCAGCTCTTATCCTCAAGCCCCTGAAGAGGTAGGTCCTTGACATTCCCCAGCAGCCGAAATCAATGCACTTCTCTCAAGTACCCAACCTGTGTCTAATGCCCGTTCCCTGGGTTCTTTCTCTGATGGTACTTGTGGGTAGTTGGAGGACCACTGCTCATCTTGTGAAAGGGGAGGCACGAGACAAAGCACACCAGGGGAATTGTAGCCCGCCTGGGCACTTTGGGAGACTTTGGGGCTGGGGAGATGGTGCAGTCATTAAGAGTCCATACTGCTCTGCGGGGAACTCTGTTTCAGTTCCCAGCACCCAAGCAGCCACATTGGGTGACTCACAGCTGCCTGTAACTTCACATTTAGGAGATGCAGTGTCGACTTCTGAACCCAAGGGCCCTGTACACACTCTCTCTCTCTCTCTCTCTCTCTCTCTCTCTCTCTCTCTCTCACACACACACACACACACACACACAGACACAATTTAAAAATAAATCTTTTTTTTTTTAAAAGAGAAACTAGAATCCAGGTTGGAAATGTGCACCTTTTCATTTGAGTTGTCAGTTCAATAAGTTTAGGTTTATCATACTTAAGCCTGAAAACTAGGTTTAATAATAATCAAAGTGGGTTTTTTTTTTATGAAAGAACTATTTAAAGGCTAGAAAGATGGCTCAGCACTTAAGAGCACATGTAATTCTTGCATAAGACTTAGGTTCATTTCCCAGCGCCCACACAACACCTGACGACTATCCATTAGTCTAATTCCAGGGTATTTGATGCCCTCTCTTGACCTGTGAGCACCCCAAACACACACACACACACACACACACACACACACACACACATACACACACAGTACACATGTATGCATGCATGCAGTCAAAACACTGATACACATAAAATAAATCAGTCTAAAGAATGTCCTTTCAGAGAACTCTTTAATTACAGTCAAGACTCCATGTCCTTTGTACATGGCACTGTGGTTTTCACACCTCCACACTTGCCAGCAATCCTCTTGACTGACCACTGTTTTATGCAGTGCCTGTCCCTTTCCAGCCTTTATTTTGTGTTCTTGCTTAGGCATGGATTAGTTTGACTCTCCCATGCCCACTTCCCGACTTACTGCTCCCCCTACAATCTGACCATGGCACCCTCATACAATCTGGCCATGTCATCCTTGTAGGCTCTGACCCCACCGCTGCTGCTAGTTGAAGTGTCCTTACACGCTTATTACCCTCCTGCTTCCCCTGATCTCCTCCCTCCCTCCCCCTCTCCCTCTTTCCCCCTCACCCCTCCCTCCCTCCGCCTCTTTTCCTCCCTCCCTCCCTCCCCCTCTTCTGAACTATAAGAGGTATAGTACACCCTGGTGTGATCCAGATGACAGCGTGTATACTCATCCCAGGCGTGTGCTGCTCTCTTGGGAGCTGCCGTGGAGTAGGGCTGTGCCCACCACATGGAACCTTCAGTTCCCTTCCTCCCCACCTCACCTTGCCAGGTCCTCCTCTGCCTGTGGTCCAGCCATTGCCTCTCCCTTTCCCACCACTGACCCAGAGAAGATACTCCACTCCCTTAAAGAGGGTTTTGGAAAGAGCCCCCCCCCCCCAGGGCTTCTGTAAAACTGATTTCTCACAGTGCCTGTCTAATACCGTGGTACATTGAGTGGAACCTCCTGGAAATGGCTCTGCCGCTGTGGGAGTTGACCCAGTTCCTGCCTTTGCATGGGGCCCTAAGAACACACACTTAAGCACCCTTGAATTCACAGCCTGGAGTGCTGGTGGGAAGCCACCCGTGGACATCCCTCCGTTGAGTCACTTACAGCTGCAGCTGTGATTGCAGTGACTGGGGCAGCTTTCTGTGGGCTGTCAGATACATCAGGTGTGTGGGCCAGGACACATCCCACAAACAGATAACACTGCAGAGGACACTCCACTAATAATGTGGTGCGCGTGGGCCGGCCGGCTGACCCGAACCCTTCCAAACTTAATTTTTATAACCAGGCAGAGGGATTAAGAATTTTAAGTTGCCCAGAAGACATTCGGGAGGACTCTGGCAGGTGCTGTGCTTTTCTCCATCTTGATAAAATTCCAAGTCTGTGTCCACTTTGTGATACAGTTTGGTGAGTCGTTCTTATTCGGAAAAGTAGGAGCACCTGCCTGCTGATCAGCTCCGGGTGCTTCACTGTGGGTGGACAGTGTCTTCACTCACACCCCTGCCTTGCTCCTCCTCCTCCTCCTTCTTCTTCTTCTTCCTCTTCCTCCTCTTGGTCCTCCTCCTCCTCTTCCTCTTTTATTTTTATTTCACTTTGGGCCAGTTAATTAATGCTTTTTTTTTTCCTTTTGAAAAACGGGTGAGCCGGGCAGTGGTGGCTCTCGCGCCTTTAATCCCAGCACTTGGGAGGCAGAGGCAGGAGGATTTCTGAGTTCGAGGCCAGCCTGGTCTACAAAGTGAGTTCCAGGACAGCCAGGGCTACACAGAGAAACCCTGTCTTGAAAAACCAAAAAAAACAAAACAACAACAACAACAAAAAAACCGGGTGTAAACGTTTCTACCTGTGTGAGGCTGTCAGATTCCCCTAGAACTGGAATTATGAGTTACATAATTCCATGATTACATAATAAAGCTACAATCATGAGCCACCAAGTGGGTGCTGAGAATTGAACCCAGGTCCAATTCTAGGTTCCTTTGGAAGAGCAGTCAGTGCTCTAAACCACCCGAGCCATCTCTGGGGGTAAACATTTCCACCGCGTGGTAGTCCCTGTGGACTACTGTACACTTTTCACGGTTTACTGAGTCAAGATGGGCCTCGGTCGCTAAGTAAGCTCACTCACTGTCTTTGTTTAACTGCAGCCACCTCCCCCACCCCTTCCAGCTGCACACTGAAGAGTTGTCAGTTGTCGTTGGTGAAAACTCTGATTTGTGAAGCATAGCCACAGAGCCCTCGGTGAGCGGTACACACCAGACCCAGAAACCGATGCTCTCACAGTCTTGGGCTCTGCGGCTTGGGCACCAGTACCGTTATTGAGAAAAGGCATAGTGCCTGTCAGTACAGTAACACCAGTGGTGCCGCAGTGGTAACGGCAACCTCTGTCTGATCATCTCATGCTCATGTGCGCAGGACAAAGGCCAAAGGGAGTCGGTTTCAAAGGTTTAGCAGGAGTCCGGCCGCCTGGGCGAGGGCCAGCAGGAAGGAGCAAGCGGAACAGCTGTTTCTAACCTCGGGGAACACAAATGTGAGCTGAGTTCTGCTTGAGACTCCGAGTTGGGGGCCCTCCAGGATCACCATGACAGACATTCTCACCCAAACTCCATGGCTTTTGGTGCATGCTGGATATTTGCTGAGTAGTCGCTGTGTGTCAATCATCCTGCAAGACTCTGAGTGACAGAGATGGTCAAGACCACCCCAGCACAAACGCCGTGCTCCACTGTGTCTCGTGGGCCGTTCCTCGGCGTATCTCCCTTCTTACTGTGTTAAGTTAAAAAATATTAGTCATTTTTAGATGAGCCAGGGCTACAGAGAGAGGCATATTTCCTCTGAAATATAGCATTCAAAAACAAGCACACCACCAAAAAAAAAAAAAAAATTATGTACTGGCTGGTTTTGTTTCAACTTGACACAGGCTGGAGTTATCACAGAGAAAGGAGCTTCAGTTGGGGAAGTGCCTCCATGAGATCCAGCTGTGGGGCCTTTTCTCAATTAGTGATCAAGGGGGGAGGGCCCATTGTGGGTGGGGCCATCTCTGGGCTGGTATTCTTGGGTTCTATACGAAAGCAAGCTGAGCAAGCCAGGGGAAGCAAGCCAGTAAGAAACATCCCTCCATGGCCTCTGCATCAGCTCCTGCTTCCTGACCTGCTTGAGTTCCAGTCCTGACTTCCTTTGGTGATGAACAGCAATGTGGAAGGTGTAAGCTGAATAAACCCTTTCCTCCCCAACTTGCTTCTTGGTCATGATGTTTGTACAGGAATAGAAACCCTGACTAAGACATTTTGTAAACTTTTAATTAGAAAAATTATCTAGTCAGGCAGTGGTTGTACACACACACACCTTTACTCCTAGAACTTGGGAGGAATAAACAGGAGAATCTCTGAGTTCGAGGCCAGCCCAGTCTACAGAGTGAGTTCCAGGACAGCCAGGCCTACACAAAGAAACCCTGTCTTGAAAACCAAACCAAACAAACAAAAGGAAAAAAAAGAAAATTTATCTAAAGATATAACCTGTTTAATGTCGCTGTACATACATTAAGATAAGCTAAAACAAAACAAGTTTAGAGTCTAAATTAAAATTTTAATTAATCTTTATTGAAATGTCTATGTTCAACTTTCAACCTGTGTACAGTATCTTATGTCTTTGGAGATTTCCCCCCAAAAAAAAAATGAATATTTATGTGTTTGTATGCCAAGTAACTCTTGCGCCAGAGAAATAATGACAATTGTCACACCGAGGAAATGATGGTTTTCAGATGTTTCGGTTGGCATAAGAAAGAGGGCAGGACAGCGCTGATCTGGTACATTTACCCTTTAAATGTTCAAAGCAGATTAGACTAATATAAGCACATGACATTAAAATCAGTTAATTTATTCTGTTTTGTTGGCATTTATTACGTATCACAAAAGTTCATAGAGACTGAACATACCCTGTGAGCCCGGCACAATTCCAAGCCCTTTAAATGTGAGGTTATCATTGTCCCATGAAGTGGGTGTCATTTCCCAATCTTTACGTAAGGAAACAGACATAATGAGCTTTGCAGGGGAATGTATGTGCTGTCAAGATGAGAGTGGAACCCAGGAAGCACACTGTTCCATGCCCACCCTAGATGGCTCAGATGACAGAATTAGCAGTTGTGTAAAAAGTTCAATTACAGTTGTTAAAATTTAACTTTGTCACTAAATAGCAGTGAATATTTTAACAATGCGTTTTAAATATTAACATTTCAAACCTCCCTTGTTAATACTGTCACATTACTTTTTAAAACATATTTAAATTGGCCAGGCAATGGTGGCGCACACCTTTGATCTCAGCACTCGGGAGGCAGGCAGATCTCCAAGTTCGAGGCCAGCGTGATCTACAGAGCGAGTATACTACAATGGCTAGACCTTCAATCATTCAGATCCCATGTTCTTTCAGCTAGTGTGGTTAGGTGACACCTGAAACTAGTAGACTGGGTGATTTTGTGGCTCTAAAACCCTCCTGTCTCTTGCTCTGGCACGTGGTTTGGAATCATCATTCCCCCTAGGGAGGGAAGGTGAGTCTGCTCTAGTAATTGAGCACGCAGACGAGGCTGCCTGTCTTTGCTCTTGAGCATCCGGAAGCCTTGTGTTTCACAGGGTCTCAGCAACTGTTGTAAGCCGGCCCTTCTAGTGGGAGGTCATGGTAATGGTCCTTCACGGATGAAGCAGAAGGTTCTCGGTTGTTTAATTCCAAAACACCTCCTGGGTCCCTAAGGGTCCTTTTCCACCCAATTTACAGGTCTTCTGTTATCCCCCCAGCATCTGCACATAAGCCGTCCCTTTCCAGGACACTCTTGTAAATGTGTGTTTTCCATCTATCTTCTTCCACATTCCTCCTTCTATCTCACCCCGCCAAGCCAGGTTCTATGACTCAGTGTAAGTAAATACTGCCTTCGGAGGGCGATCCTTCCAACCTTCCAACCCCTACAACCTTCCAACCCCTACAACCTTCCAACCCCTACAAAACTGTGTTTTATAGCCACTGAAGTGTAGGGCGTCTGGCAGCGATGGCATGGAACTGCAAACATCACGCTCCAGCGAACTTTGTCATGGGAAGCTCCTTCGAGACCCGGCTATCTGGTGACTGCCCCGTCTCACTCTAGTCCCTAGCAGCCGCTGCAGCTCCAGGTGTTGGCCTTGAAGGTCGCCGCAGGTTATGTGGGGTCCTCCTAGCATAGCCTGGCCAACAGAGGCAGCTACGGCGAGAAAGCGGGAGGGGAAGCCCTAGGAAGGCGAGGTGATACCATGAGTCAGGTCCTCTCTCCTGTTTCAGAAGTTGTCAGCTCTTAGCCGCGCCACAAATGATGCGTTGCATCAAGTTTACACCGGGCATCAAGTTTTCTAAAGATGAAATCATTATAAATTCTGGCAGTTTTCTGGTGTAATTAAAATGTCTAACGGGAAACCCCTGGGAAACCAGATGCGGTTTTACTGTTTCTAGAGCCGACAGTGGCAGTGTTTCTTGCCAGCTTTCGTATCTTATGACCTATAAATTGCTCTTAATAGCTAATCTGTCATCCAGGCTTCTCACATCAGAAAGCTTGTTTCCTTATTAATCTGTTCATTTGCATCTGCAAAGGACATTTACAAATCCTTCGTTTGAAAACATTGCCGTAGAATGCCGGCCATTATAAATAATTCATCACCTGTGATAGAAGCTCTTACCACCTAGGTAATAGATCTTTGTGACATTATATTATTCTTTCAACCCTAATATAATTTGGATAAAAATAATTTTTTATGAAAGTCCTCCGGCTGCCGGGTTACCATGGAGAGGCTGTAACTATTACTAATGACCCCGTAAGCTCAGAGTATAGATTCAAACCAACTATTGTGCTAGAAAGGCAGTCAGATCTGCATACTGTTTATACAATAATTGTGTAATAGTCCTCCAAGCCGAGGTCTAGAGTTTGGGGCCATCTGGTTTGACTGACTATGAATAAACCTGACACCAGTCACGGACCATGGGCAGCATGACAATGACTGTTGGTCTCACATGCCTCCGTCTGTGTGACCCAACTTAGCTCCCTCTCTCCTCGGCTGTGTGCTCATAACTCTCCAAGACCCCATCTAGGAAGCATTCTCACCCAGATCCTGAGATTTGTATCTGCTTTTGTTTGTGTTCCATTAAATGTCTACCTTCCCCCAAGAAGCACGCGTAGAAGCCGGAGCAGGGTGTGAAAGGGAGCCGCCATGCTCGATGCGGGGCTTCGGGTCAGCTCACTGGCTGAAGCCAGGGCAGTGGGTACGTATTTCTATATTCTATCTGGCTACTATTACAAGGGAAGTTTGTGGCTTGACTGTCAGATTCCCATTGGCACAGAAGAGGGAACAGTGGTATTGCTGGCTTGATGCTTTCTTTGAAAGAAGGCCACAGCAGCTGCCTGGCAGAGGCCCTGAATCCCGGACAGGCTTTGCCATGGAGTGGTCATTGGGTGGGTTCACTGGGGAGGTGACGGTGACTTTGTCCAAGTGTCTCCCGAGCCCTGAGTGGTGCCCCAGGAGCCCTCGGCCCTCATCCATCTACCCTCCGTAAGAATCATTCTATCACCTCGGGTGTTGATTCAGGGTGGCTGCTCAAGTCTTAATGCATTCATAAATAAGATGTGCATGCATTTGAGACACAGCCCAGAAGAACGGGATTCAGTCTGCAGGCCTGTGCCCTGGCAGCTGTTGATTCACCCCAAGTGGGCCCGTGACTCGGAGAAGCCCGTGGACCCTTGACTCGGAGAAGCCCGTGGACCCGTGACTCGGAGAAGCCCCATTGACCTTTGCCTCTAGATTCATACGAGGTTGTAAAGATTAGCTAAGGCCGAGTTAGGTGCCTGGTTCTTCTCAAATGTGGTTTCCCTATGAAAAGGACTAAAGTTCCATCGCAGAAGCTTATGTAGCTGGCACATAACTGGGCCATTAGATAGTCTTCATAGCTGACTCTCCCAAGGATGTCTCCTGGAGGGTAACATTACTAGTTTATGCCCAAAGTATTAGTGAGGATTGGTGGGTCGTGCGGTAATAAGCAATCCCGGTGTCTCAGTAGCTTAAAGCAGAACTTCCTCTCTTGTGCTCACTCTGTGTCCATTACAGATGAGCCAGGGGTCTTGTACACACCGACAAGCTTCCTACTTGCCGGTCAGTTCAGATGGAACCATTTGTAGCAACAGAAGAAAGGATGCAGTGATGTGCCCTGTTCTTACAAATGCCAGGAGCCAGTTATGTGCATTAGCAAAGGCCACCTCCAGTCGACTTCACACAGGCAGGGGAGAGATGCCCCCAGGACTGCCTTCTGTCAGTACCCCGACTGTATCAGACGGCAAGCCGGTGCCATCTCCTGCCACCTGTGCTGGGCTCTCGGTGTAGAGCTTGAGCTGCGGATGCCGGGACTGGAATTGCCATGTGTGTCCCTGTCATGCAGTATTGTTAGTACTTTTAGGACGTCACACTCCTGTGCACACAGATTTGTCTTATCACGTGTCAGGTTTGACACGATGTCGGAGGAAGCTGTGTGGGAAAAGCCTTGGATTGTCCATCCACCCTAGGTACAGACTCACCCAACCTGCTTCTGTTCGGGCTGTCTGTTTCCTGGAACTACACACCCACCCCCGAGGGGAAAGCTCTCTCTCTCTCTCTCTCTCTCTCTCTCTCTCTCTCTCTCTCTCTCTCTCTCTCTCTCTGGCCTTATTTTAGAGCAGAAAACTGAGGAAATAGAGTTTGCGTGCAGTCACCTCCCACTTCCCCTTCATTGACATCTTCTGTAGGGTATGCATCTCATAAATGATGAGCCAGTGTTGATATATCGCTAGCTGAAGTTGGTATTTACAGTAGGGTCCACTGTTTTGGAAACGTAGACGTCAGACGTCACGTATCTGCTATTGTATCATGCAGGACAGTCTCAGTGCCCTAAAATCCCTGTGCTCCGCCTGATAGGCCAGCACTGAACTGTCCCCTGGAACTTCTTCACGCTGAAGCTTGCCTGGTCCTGAATGAATGCAGGCAGAAAGGAGCCGTCTCAGGATGGCCTCTTTTAGGGATGCATACATCTCCAGTTTCATCTGTGTCTTTTTTGCGGCTTCACACACACAAACAGTTTAGCCTCACGTGGCCTCATAAATGCCACCGTTTAACCATTAACCATTTGAAAGTCTTTGGCTGTGTTATTTTGGTGTGGAGGTAAGGCCTTGTGAACCCGAGCTATTAATTCTCGTGTGCTGGCCACCTAAGGGCTGGAGCCACCACGGGGCTATGATGTGGGAGTCTTTAGAGCCTGAGGAAATGGAGCCTGACTGGAAGAAGCAGGTCACTGGGGCGGGCCCGACTCCACTTCCTGCTCACTATCTGCTTCTCAACTCCAGATGCGGTGTGCCCTCAGCATGGAGTTTTCCTCAAACACACATCACCTCGAACCTTAAGGCAAAACTAATCCTTCCTTTCTTCAGCTGTGCAGGTCAGGTGTTCTTTAGTCGCAGCCACAGAACAAGGGACGTACCAAAAACAAGGGCAGCTGCTCAGGCAGATAGTTGCAGAGTGGTGATCTGGGCATGGTGCTGCCTGCATGCATGAGGCTCCAGCTGCTTCTGCTGTCTTGGTAGCTGTGGTCACAGGGTTTTGTCATATGTCTCCTGGCCCTCTTACCACATCTCTAAAATTACTAATGTTAAGTATGTTGGAGTTCAAAAGAAACTAAAACCTACAAGTTTAAGCACAAGCCAAGCCCTGACCTGGGCTTTCCGTTCCTTACAAAGTATTGATATATCCGTCTCACAAGTGAGGACCCAGGGCTCATCGGTGTTCTGTGGTATGCATTATAGCCTCACGGTCTGCCGTGCACATCTCTGTGTGTCTGATTCCAGAGTCTGTCCGTGTTCCCGTGTTCCTTTCCTGGGCTCTGGTACTTAACTGAGGACCCGGGGTTTATGAGCACTGAGCTGACAAGGAATACCTCATACATGTGGATTTAAGTAGTAAAAGGGAGAATCAATATTTCTGCAACTAACTGCAAATACAATCCCCATTTCCCCAAGTACATGCAATTAATCAATTGGCAAGCACACCGAATATTCCTTAGGTAACCGTGCAAAATATAACCACTATGAAAAATGCGCACGGTAAGGGAAACACGTGCGAGACAGGAGGAAAGGCATACATTGTCAGGACCGTGTTTAATGTTCATGTCACCAGTGTGGTTCTAGTTCGGATAGTTTAAACCTTATTTTATTTCTCAAACTCAAAACCTTCGAAAATGGGTTGATGCAAAACCTTCGAAAATGGGTTGATGCATGAATAAATTTCTAGCTCTAGCTCGGGCCTCATGAAGTTTGTCAGGGTGACGGGGGTGGCTGGCCCCAGTGCCGGAGCCCGTAGCTGGGGGCTGTGCTTTGGCAAAAACACAACTCATTTCTATCATGTAGAAAGAGAAAGCCTTTGTCTTCCTCTGCCAAATAGTTTGTTAGTGAGGCTTTGTGTATGCATTTTAGTATTCAAATACAGATGTTCCCAGATGTGCCCTCGGTGGGGAGCAGCTGCTGCTTTTCTGGCACAGAAACTGCAGAGAGATCGATAGACAAAGGCAGCACAGCCTCAGTATGAACACAGTGCCTGTGTGCAGTGGGCCTGGCATTCCCAGGCGGCAGGGGGCCTTCGTACCCCCCCTTAATAACCTGAAACTGTCTCAGATTTACCCTTATTCTTCAGGAGTAGAAACAAAGACAATGATTAATTTCAAACACACTTGGCTGATAAATACCATCATATGTTATTTGCCCAGGGACTGTAAAACACTAGATTTTACTTCCTGTGAAACTGATGGGAATATAGATGTTTGGTCACGATTACTGATGTTCGCATTGGCTGCTTCTAGTGGCTGCCCGGTAACAGCCCAGCCCCCGAGTGGCCTGGGGTCATCAGTGCCCACACGTGTGAGTTCACAGAGCACTGCATCATTTACTCTGGTACAATCAGGCAGTGTCCTGTTGGATCTCAGCCCAGCCCTTCCTAGTGTGTACGGTGCTGTTATTAGCACCATTTTATAAATCCAGAAGACGAGATGAAGTTAAATGACTCTGGTGCTTAACCTTGTTCGGTTTTTTGTTTGTTTGTTTGTTTGTTTTTTTCTCTCAATGCTGTGCATGCTCTGAACATCACATAGTGCTACCTAGACGTGAGCTGGTTGGACACTGCCGTGAACAGTCCCGCCTGGCAGCTCTGCACACTAAGGGGAGACTGGCAGGGAAGGGCTGATATTCCATTCTCCTTCCCCACACCCTGGTTGTTCCTCTCCTCGTACCCAGAGAGCTCCAGTGAGGCAGCTCCCGCATCTTCCTGGCATTTAGAGGAATGAAGAACCAGAAGGCTCAGATCTCTGGACCCTCATTTGGAGTTGCCATAAACCAGAAGTTTCCAAGCACAGTGGCACCTGGGGTGTTGTGCCTGCCCGAGCCTTATAAATCTGTCTGTGCAGTGTTCAAGGGCTCATTGCCTCCAACTAGGTCTATTCTGTGAAGCTAGCTAGTGAATTATTTATGGATTACACATTTGACAGGGGCTCGGGGCTACATTTGAAAACACTCAGCTCCCGGTTTGTTGTTGTGGAAGGTAGAAATGTCTGTCTGGAAACCGGGGCTCAGAGCTATTCAGTTGCTACGAGTCCCAGAGGTAGGGTACCAGATAGCTGAGCTCAGTGTGTCTGGTCCTATGCCGCCTGGCTTCCCAGAGAGGGCCCTGCGCATCCTACCACAAGGACAGCAAGTCATAGCAGATGAGAGTCTGAGCAGTGGCCTCAAGCGTGAGGTTTAGATAGAAAGGAAGCCAGCAGAGAGGAAGGGATAGAAAAGGGAGAGAAAAGAGGCTGAGGCCAGGACCTACAGCAAAGGAAGAAAAGACTGCCGAGGCGAGTGAGTGCCGGTGTGGTTGGAGCAGCAGTGGGCCCTGGTACGGCAGCTGGTACAGCATCCCCTGTCCCCCAGAGGCCAGCACTGTCTCAGTGGCGTGCTGCCTTGTGACCTCACCGCTGCCTCGGCCCGGGTCGGACAGCTGGTACATAACAAAACATACCCGGAATTATAGCTGCTCTCACTCCTTGGTTGGAACACGTGTATTGATAAAGGCAACTTAGAATAGTTCACTTCGCAAACACACCAGTCAAAAGCACTGTAAAAATGGTCTCAGCCCTTGGTAGCAGGAACTGCTACCTCAGAAAGCAAAGAAAACAGGGAAACACATCTCCCGTGCCTGTGAAATATTAATAAAAGACCGAACACACCTGATAAAGGAAGGCCCCTCCTCTGCAGGGGCGGCACCACGGCACCGCTGCCCTTTAGCCAGAGGCCCCTGTGACCAGGGTCACGCCTTCACGTTACAGAGGTGGAAGCAACATGAAGAGAGGGGGCCACATGTTAAATGGCTGGAGGCAGGCATGTAATGAAACAGGAGGGAAGCGTGCATGCTTCCAAGCTTGAGAATAAAGGGAAGGGAAGGCCTAGCATTATTTCCCTTTTTTATCTCCGCACGAATTCTGACTGCATGTGCCCGGTAGGTGGTGGGAAGCCTATAGCCTCTTCTTTGATGCTCTGGTTTTCTGTCTGCTCTGTGCCTGTGTGGTGTACTGTACTGGCACAGAGTCGTTTTCAAGTAAGACCTCTGATTTCAGTCTCTTTTTTCCCCCCTGTGGCAGGGATTGAACTCGGGGCCTTGCACCTGCTAGGCGAGTGCTCCATTGCTGAGCTACACCGCCGGTCCCATTAAGACCTTGAAGATTTGATATATATGACTGGGGTGCAGTGTGTGGGGTCCTGGCAGGTAGTCCTTCCCTGTCCCGAGAGGCCGTTGCTCAGAGACTTGGGAAGGTAAAGGAAAGCTGGAGTTGTGCATGAGCAGGAGGAACATGGGCCAGCCAAGCGGGGCCTGCTGTTCCTGAGGCGTTGACTGGATTCCTCCTCTGATTCTGATCCAGGCCTAAGCCACAAGTCACCTAGGGGAGCAGGATAGGAGAACAGAGGGTCCTGGCTCCCTGGATTATAAGTCATGGTGGAAAGTACCCCCATCAGTGCCTGCCATTGGCTCTGGCACAGAGCCTCATGTAGGCTCTCGAGCGCCCTGTGCTCTGGACACAAGGTCACAGGGGTCCTCCAGCACCCGACACGGATCAGTCCTCGTCAATTGCAGGGGCTAGTGGGTGTTAACAGGGCTGCAATAACAGTGACTGTTAGGAATTTCAGTTGAAAGTTCCATGAAACAATACCTGTTTCCGTGGGATCGCCTTCAGCGCGTCACTGCTTACGAAGCCATTGCCTTCCGTTAGCAGCTCGCTGTGGCATGTGCTTTCTATCAGTTCTGTGAGGCTCCGCAGAGAGAAAGACCACTGAGAGCTGGACTGACGACTCCAGACACACTCTGAGGTTTTATCTGCCAAAACAAGCCAAGGTCGTTTTCTGGTGTGTTCTCACTTCCTGCCTTGCCTTTCCTCTCCAGGCAGCGTCGTCAGCGCTGAGTAGTCTGGGTCACGTGTACACAGCCATCGGAGACTACCCCAACGCACTGGCCAGTCACAAGCAGTGCGTCCTCCTCGCCAAGCAGTCCAAAGATGACCTTTCCGAAGCCCGAGAACTCGGGAACATGGGAGCCGTGTACATTGCCATGGGCGACTTTGAGAATGCCGTGCAGTGCCATGAGCAGCACCTGCGGATAGCCAAGGACCTGGGGAGCAAGCGCGAGGAGGCCCGTGCCTACAGCAACCTGGGCAGTGCCTACCACTACCGGAGGAACTTTGACAAGGCCATGTCCTACCACAACTGTGTGCTGGAGCTGGCACAGGAGCTGATGGAGAAGCCCATTGAGATGCGGGCCTACGCTGGCTTGGGCCATGCCGCCAGGTGCATGCAGGACCTGGAGAGGGCCAAACAGTACCACGAGCAGCAGCTGGGTATCGCGGAGGACCTCAAGGACCGGGCGGCAGAGGGCCGCGCATCCTCCAATCTGGGTAAGAACCTGCCGGTGCGACCCTGGGCCAGCAGCCTAGGCTGCAAATGGCTGGAGTAGCCACCGCCTTTTTCGGGAGCTGGTGTGGTTTTGCCCAAAAGAATTCATTGTGTGTCCTTCCCTCAGCCATACCCCCTGAGCCTGCCTGCTATAAAGCACATCGTCTCTTCTGTGCCCTGAGAATGAAAGCCCTGCAGTAAAGGGAAACACTCACACACACACTCACACACACTCACACACACACCCTCTCACTCACACACACACTCACATACACTCATTCACACACACACTCACACACAGACACAAACACACGCACTCACACATACACACTCACATACACTCACTCACACACACTCTAACTCACACACACTCATACACACTCACACACATACACACACTCTCACACACACACACTCTAACTCACACACACTCACATAGACACATACACACACTCATACACACACACACACACACACACACACACACACACACACACACAGAGCCCATCCAGAGAGCAGAGTACCTCTGTGACAGAGAAAGGAGCGTGGGAATGACAGGAAGCTGTGAGAGATTTAAGAGCCTGAGGGACAACTTTAGTTGGTGAATTAGTCCACAGTGTGTCTTTCCCCTCATAATTATGTGTATTCAAAAATAATGTTGATAGTCTTTGTATGAATGCAGTCGTTTTTGTGAAAGACCTGCAGTGAAGGCGACGTGCCTACAGTTGGTTTGGAGTTCAGTGGCCGTCAGGACATTTGAATGTGAGGGCTGGTGGGAGGCCGGTGCGTAACTGGAGACTGGGCACTTTTGTGAAGTCTGTGATGTGAGATACACTTGTGTTTGGAAGTGTAGGCTGAGTTCATTAGGTGGGAGGAGGGGTAAGAAGGTGGCCACGCTGGTACCTGCATGAGCTTCAGATGCCACAGGAGCATCCTTATCTCCACCATCACCACGGTAGCACATCCCTGCCCTTCCCTCCACCTCGGCTGCTTCTAACAGCATTCTTGGTAAAGCCCATACTGTGGCTGTATGCTGTAGAGGCCTGCAGCTTCTCAGGTGGCTCTGAAGAGGGCCTTGAGACCAGAACGAGAGTCTAGACTTGCAGGAGGACACAATGTTGTCATCTACTGAGTCCACACCTGAGAACTGTACCCTGGAGTCACACACATCCAGTCCTGTATTTTCACGGGGGCTGTATTCCTAGTTATCTTTGGCTGCATGCGGCCTGTGGGCCCCAGGTTCGTCGTGTCTGGGAAAGTCTGACAAGGACCGAAGTAATAAGTTCCTGGCTGTCTGGGTTCATTCTATCAGTGATCAGTATCTATTGACTCCTTACTGTGTGATTAGTCCTATGTAATTTGTTTAAAGGATGTCGGCACCCCCAAAAGCTTTGTGCGTTTGAAGAGCTAATAATACAGTTGGAAAACAATATGCAAATAGAACATCAGGGCTCGTCTACTTGACATGCACGCAGAGCATCAGGGCTTGTCTGCTTGCCCTCGTGGCTCTGCCTCTTTTCCTATCTTACAGTAGTTTATAGATTACATCATGCATTCTTACCTGCTTATAGCCCCTAAAAGGCCATGTAGTGATGCGTTGCCATGAAATTCCTAGGAGGGAGACCCTGAGGGTAGGACACCCTGGGAAGCCTCTCACAGAGTTTACACCCAGGCAGACCATCCCCAGAGCTGAGATTTGGCCCAAAATGGATCAGTGAAGAGGATGTGAAAGAAGGGACGTTGTGGCGGGTTGGTGTGTCTGAGGGGCTAGCATCAGTACTCAGGCACGGCCAGAGGATGGGGGTGGAATGGCGTGAAAATGGGTCACGGCTGTGCTTGACTGCAGAAGCCTGGAAGTTATGACATGAGGGAGTGAGGAGAGGTGCGCAGCGGGCAAGAGGCCCCCATCATTAGTGGAGAAGGCCGTGTGTCTTGAGTAGGCAGATTTTCCTTTTTACATTGTATTAGCTTTGGTAAATTGTGTTTTCCCGATTATCTGAGTCGTTCAATCCAGGATCTAAAGTCCTTTATAACTTCTTTATCATTCTTGTAACACTGGAAGGCTGTGTGGGGATGTGTCCTCTTTATTACTCAGTAGGGGGTACGGGCTGTTCCCCTTCCTCCTGCACAGATGGTTTTCTAGATCATTCTGGTTGGAAAGTTACCAATGTTTAAAAGGCGCACTCTGCTCTTGTTGGTCCTTTGGCATGTCTGCTATTCCATTTGTTTCTGCTGCGTCTTGTATAATATTTCTCTCCCCCTCACCTGAGTCCTCGCTTTAGCTACCCAAGCCCAGGACTTAGACCTCTGCACTGGGAAGATGCTCCTGGCAGGCTGCCACGGGTACTGAGAGTTCACACGGGCAGTGGGGATCCAAACTCCAGCCCTCACACTTGTGCCCTAAACATTTGCCCACTGGTTGGTTCGTCTCCTCATCCCTGACTTGGTAAATTTTGATACATACACACACACACACACACACACACACACACACACACACAAAATTTCCAAACCTGTGAATAGAGAAAAAAGATGAAAAACAGGAAGGGAACCATGGCCCGGATTCCTGCGTACAAAGCAGAATGAATGCCTCAAGATATCAAATATCAAAATAGCTAAAAATTGCTTACATTTGGTGGAATCTTAGATAAAATGACACACACACACACACACACACACACACAGGATAGATAATCTGATAGATGCAGATTCAAAAACTGGAAGAAAGAAGATTTAAAGTAAGCCGTATCTAGGCATATTATAATCCAGCTACTTCAACCAACCTTATAGGAAATCTCAGAAGCAGTCACGGAAATAAAAAGATGTTTCCACTGAGTCTTTATCAGAAACAAAGGAGGTCACAGACACTGGGGAGACATCTGGCAGGGTTGCAGGGTTAAAAACAAGGTCCTACTCTTTAACTTTGGCTGGTTCTGAACTCATTACATAGACTAGGCTGGACTCAAACTCATAGCGATCCACCTGCCTCTGTCTCTGCCTCCCAAGTGCTGCAATTAGTGGTATGCTAATAGAAATAGTAAAATCCCCATCCACCCAGAATACTGTATCCAGCAAAACTATTCCTCAAGAACGAAGGTGAGCTGTGTACCTGTGCCTATAATCCCAGCACCCAGCAGGCAAGGCTCACCCAGGACTTCAGAGCAAGTCCTGTCTCAAACTCAGACAGACAGACAGACAGACAGACAGACGAGAAAAACAGTGGGAGAACCAAGCAAATTAAAAGGAGTGAAGGCAAACGCTGTGTACCTTAGGTGAACCACTGTGAAGAGCTCATCACTGGCGGAGAACCGTAAGAAATATTGAATAAAGTCTTTTGGACAGACTGAAAATATTACCATATGGAGGCTCGGGTATTTAGGAGAGAAAGAGAGTACCAGGAATGGTAAATACATGGATAAACAAGACATTGTTTTCCTCTTAAGTAATTAAGGTGACTGTTTAAAACAAAAATATAATACCATATTTAAAAATACTGCAGGTAGAGTAATAGTGTGGCAGGCGCAGCAAGGAGTACAGCAGGTAGGAGCAGATGCGTCTGCAAGGCTGCCAGGTACACTCGGATCTCACAGGGAATGCTCTGGTGTTAGCGCAACGTAGACTCCAAACTGTGAAGAACACTCGAAGCCTTCGGAGGAACTCCTGAGAGAAACACTGCAAAAAAGGTTCAGCTACCAAGCAAGCAAGCAAGCAGAGGGGACAAACCAGGAGGGAGTGAGGTTTAAAGGAGACGGAGAAACACCGAGGGAGGGTGGCCGGAAACCCAACAGCTGAATGGCCACAGAGGAGGGCTGGAGAGAGGGCTCAGTGGTTAAGAGCGCTGGCTGCTCCTGCAGAGGGCTAGGGCTCACAATCTGAAACTCCAGTTCCAGGGGACCAGACACCCTCTTCTGGCTTTCATGAGTACCATGCACACACATGGTGTACAGACACACATATGGGCAAAACACTCACGTGTGCGAAATAAAACAACTTTTAAAAATAAAAACGAAACAAAATCATTGCTTAATTCTGTGTTGTTTGCACTTAACACGTTGAATGAATGAATGAATGAATAGGAACCACAGGAATACCAAGGGAAGGTAGGAGTGGGAGTTGGGCATATTACTGTCAGATAATGGAGACGTGAGGAGAGAGGTGTATCACCTGTGATAAAAAGAGACGAAGGAGGATTAGTGTCCCTGGAGAACAGTTTGTGTCTCATCAGCTCACAGGGAAGCTGCACATTAGAGACCTGTCCTGGGTGGCCGCCCACATTACCACAGCCAGTGTGCACTCGTTACGTCAAAGTAAGTAAAGGCAACTCAAGAAATGAGAGCGGACGTTCTATGTTAAGTAAAGTGTAGATTAGTTCCCTTTATAATTAAATGATTTGCTGTGGGGTAGGCACTTGGCAGGTTGTGAATGTGTGTTAGCCTGCCGGGGAGCCTCAGAATACAGTTTCACAGAATTGAAGAAGAAACAAACACATCCGCATCGACAGCAGAGGATTTCTTGATAAGCATATATATTTTAAAAATTCAAGAGACAGAAGTGAGGCCTGGCGACATCAAAGTGTCACGTGTGTGCGAGTTCTGTAGCCTCTGACCACAGAGACCAAAATTCAGTAACAAGACAGTGTGTAGGAAACTCTCCAGATTTCAAAATTTTATGTTATCTGGTCCACACACCTGTGTGTAGGGGAATGCGTGTCTGTGCCCACATGAAACCAGAGGAAAATACTGATATCCTGCTGTCAGTCTCTGCCTTGTTGCCCTAAGACTGGGTCTCTCACTGAATCTAGAACCTGCCTTTCCATGCCTGCCTGGTGATGGCCATATTCATAATGGTGATTGTGGGTAAAGATGCCGATTGAGCTCTGCTCCCGTAGAGGGGGGTGGGGGGAGGCCAGTACGGACCTGCCTCTTTCTCCCTACAGGGTCTGCGGACAGAACCAGCTCTCCTGAGCAGTAGCAAATGTCCCTGGCTCTCAGAGCTAACAGCCAGAAAGGCTCATCAATCAGACATGATAGCCGCTTGATACTGAACCTTGCTCATACAGATACAGTTGGCCACGAGCATGGGGGACCTCAGTTTCTACCATATGACCCAAAGTCCCCAAGATTAACCACGGTGGCGACCGAGCCACGATGCTCCCATGGGCAAGCATCCCAACTGTGCCCAGAGACCTAGACCCTCTCTTGGGCGAGCCCAATTGTTTCCTGCAGAAGTGAACTTTACGATACCTATGGCATTTTTTAGGTTTAGAATTTTCTTTGGTTCTTTTCTTTAACCTTTCAGGTTTCACCACTTAAGATTTTTAGGTGTTCATTTGTGCTGAGTATTTTTCCGTTTACATAGCTAAGTCTAGATTTGGTGTGCGCTTTTAAAGCCTTGACAGCTAAATCGATGGGAGTCATCTTGGGGTTAGACCCTATTTATTGGTGGTCTTCCTCCTCCTCCTTCTCCTCCTCCTCGTCGTCGTCTTCGTCTTCTTCTTCTTCTTCTTCTTCTTCTTCTTCTTCTTCTTCTTCTTCTTCTTCTTCTTCTTCTTCTTCTTTTTCTTCTTCTTCAGTTTGGCGGATATCCTCATACTGTGAGATTTAAAGTGTATAATTCACTGGTTTTAGTGAAGCTGTGACCGTTAGTTGATTGCCTATCATTGTTAGTATCCGCACACTCTGTGCAGTAGCTAACATAGGAGTATATCACATTGTGGGGGAGGCCTGCGTAAGAGCTGCCTTCTGACATATCTGTCTTGATAGCTCGGGTGTGATGACGTTGCTTTCCCGGGCAGCTGACTTGGCTGCAGTCGGCCTCTCCTATTGGAGGGTGTCAGGGGAAGCCTTTCTCTGCAGCTTTTATATTCAGAGACTGTCGTAGTTAGGGATTCTCCTGCTAAGATAAACACAGTGACCAAATGAAACTTAGGGAGGAAAGGGTTTATCTTGTCTTACAATCCATCATCTGGGGAAGCCTGGGCAGGAACCTGGGAGGCAGGAACTGAAGCAGAGGCCATGGAGGAGTGTGGCTCACAGGCTCTCCTGCTCACCATGCTCAGAGCACTTTCTATTGTGTCCTCCAGTGCCTCCCGCCCCTGTGTGGTAATCTACAGCGGCTTGGGCTGAGAGGAAAAGCTACTGCCCCATTGCTGGAAGCCCCTACTCATTTTTATCCTCACCAGTTTGACTTTTGCCCTTTCCCCTCCCTAGGGCTCAACAGTGGTCTCCTCAGGCAGAGCTGGGAGGCCTTCTGAGGTTCTGATTTGACTCACACTGCAGTCACTAAAGTCTCCCAGCCCTGTTCTGTGCAGGATGCTGTCCTTCCTTCTTGACTGTTCTTTGTGTGGAGGATTAAAGTGGGGTTTGTTTGTTTGTTTGTTTGTTTTAAAAAGTTGCAACAGTGAGGTATACTTCTGTGGAAAAAGTTCTCACAAAAAAAAAATTAATAAAATAGGAAAAAGGACATTGCCTCCTCATGTGACTTACCTGCCCCACACCCCGAGTTAGCTACTGTTGGTGGCCTGGTAGAACCTTCCAGAACCCTTACCACATGCACAGACACAGACATCTGTGGATGCAGGCTCGGCGGCTGTAGCCTACCCCATGTGTGGAGGGGGGTCATGTCACAGTCGCACCGCCCTCCTCCCCCACCCCACCCACAGCCTCCCTCGATCAGCTTCTCTCCCCAGCCTCTCTGTGTCTCGCTTCTGACCTTTGTCTGTTTCCATTTATCACCCCTCACCGTTGACTCCTGATTTCTGCACGCTCCTCCCAACTCTCTTCTTTCTTACCGTCCTGCCATTTCCCGTGTGAGGACACCTCGCGCCTCCCATCCCACACTGATGTTCAGTGTCACTGAAGCCAAACGTGAACTTGGGCTTTCCAGCAGGGGCCGTTTGGGCTTCGCCGAGCTGCTGCTGACAGCTCCCCTTGCAGCCATGTACATCAGCACCCGGGGCTGATGTCACCTAGTGCTGTGAACCTGGTACTTAAGCGGTGAGGGTGAGTCCTCTCACAGCTGCATTGGTGCTCCACTGGGCTGAAGGCAAGTCTGTCTCGCAGCGGCCTGGAAAATGTGTTTCTTTGTCTTTCCCTTCTTCTGTTGGCCACCCTCACATCTGTCTGAAGTGCAGTAGCCATTACGGTGTCTGACTCACTCTGTAACCACATTGTCCTCTGTCCTGCCCCAGACCAACAGCTTCCTTTAGTAGGGACAGCTGAGCTCCTGTCAGGCCTGTAGATCAGAGTGACCCCACTGCCATGGAAGATGACAGTCACACTTTCTAGGGAAGGACCGTGGGGGATGCTGACCAGCCTACCACACTGCCCCAACTTAGCATACTAATATCAGTTTCCGCCCTCATTCCTCTGCTTCAGCTGACTGTCAATCTAAGCTGCCGAGGGAATCTTCTCTTAAAGGCTCTCGGCCTCTGCCTCTTCCTGGTTGCTCAGTGTGTTACAAGAACCCAGCAGCTGAGCTCTTCTCCCGTGCCTGTCTTCCATGCTCCCTCCCCCCTCTACAGCAGAATTAGGCTCATTTTAAAGCACCACTTGTCGGCTGCGGTATCCTGTGTCCACACAATGGTCAGCCACACACGGTCTTCGGTCTTTATTCCTGCCGCCCTTGAGCACCGTACCTACGATGAGTCCTTCTGATCTCAGCGTTTCCCACCGTGGCCACGCTTTCCTGACTCTGTGTTCGCCCTCCAGGTGCGTGTGAGTGTGTGTGTGTGCGTGTGTGTGTGTGTGTGTGTGTGTGTGTGTGTATGTGTGTGTGTGTAGTTCACCCACTACATCAGAACGACCCCCGATTCCATTCACTGCTTGTGACCTCTCTTTATAGTCAGGTATTGCCTTTTGTGTGACCCCTAGTACTATTGAAACGCTTGTCTCTCGCTCTGTCCTGTTCGGTTGTAATCACTGTTATGCGTGGAGCCACACAGTCACCTCCGAGGCATTACAGTCCACACGCTGTAGGGGCTGCTTTGTGCTTTGTGGTCTGTGTCCATACATGTGAACCCTTACGCCAAGCACGAGCGAGTGAGACTGAAACACAAAGCTGTGCCAGGGTGAGTTGGAGATCATGGATGCCACTGGATAGAAACCGGAGGAGGGAAAGGGTTGGGCAGAGCTCCCGTGAGCTCAGTGTTCTGTCCCATCCTGATAGTGACCTCTCCCACTTTAAGGACCGTTGACAACAGAAGGACAAACAGGTGTCAAGGTAACACGGAGAGGACAGAAAGGAAGGGTAGTCAGGGAGACTGAGTCAGAGACCAGTGGGGGTGGGGAGAAGGGACCGGGTGGAGCTCGGAGAGAGAAGAGCTTCAGGATGTGATGGGTATAATGTTTATATCAAGGAAACTGAGGAACATGAGTTTGGCTCACTGAGATCTTCCGTCGCAGCTGCGGTATCTGTGAGGGACACCACACCATAGAGCTGGTAGAGAGATGTGCTGATATCTGTCGCCTACTTCTTACTTGAAGGAGCCCGTTGCGACCCTTGGGATTCTTACAAGTGGCAGAGCAGCCTGGGCGCCGGCTGAGTAACCTCATCCTGTGAGTCAGGGCTGATGGACACCTCTTCAGGCCTGAAGCTCCCAATAGCTGTTCTCACAGGACAATGTTTCTGTCACCTGGAAGGTCTTGGTGGTTCTAATGTAGGCACTTTGAAATCAAACCTCTGTCGTGCTGTGGGATAGGTTGCTCGAGTGATGTCCTGATTGATGTGGTCCGGCTCCAGTTGACACAGATGTTCTTATTGACTGGGAAGCCCGGGGGAGCTGCCTCTCTTCTCACTGGGATAAAGTGTAACTAGGAAAGTAAGAAGGGAAACAATGATGGTACATGTCCCCCACCCCTGCCCGCCCTACCCCCTGCCCATCCCTACCTCCTGCTCTCCCCCACCCCCTGCCCATCCCCACTCCCTTGCCCATCCCTACCTCCTGCTTTCCCTCACCCCCTGCCCATCCCCACTCCCTGCTTTCCCCCCACCCATCCCAACCCCTGCTCTCCCCCACCCCCTGCCCATCCCCATTCCCTGCTCTCCCCCACCCCCTGCCCATCCCCATCCCCTTGCCCATCCCTACCCCCTGCTCTCCCCCAACCCCTGCCCATCCTCATTCCCTGCCTATCCCCACTCCCTGTTCTCCCCCACCCCCTGCTCTCCCTCATCCCCATTCTCCCACCCCCACCCTCATATCCATTCCATCTCCATCTCTGTCATGAAGGTGACAACTTAATTTACTACACCCCTGGCATGGAAGCCACTGACCACTCACATCAGGCTCAACCTACCTGTCAACAGTGTTGGGTCTAGAGAGAGAGCTAGAAAGCATGTTCCAACAAGACTGGAGGTCTGTCAGCCGTCCAGTAATTCATCTGGAAAATAACTCTTCTTTCTTATTTAAAGACATCTTTTGTCTAGGAAGTAGCTTATTTGGGGGTGGTGAAAGGGCGCTAAGACTAGTTAATTCATGCTTCGCTCCACAAGTCCTGCTAAGCATCAGGTACAGGGATTAAGTGTGGGGTGTGCATTGTTCCCCATCCAACGATGGCGACCAAAAACTGTGTCTGTCTTCTGTGCTGTTTCTCAAGTCTAAGAAAAGTTACTTAAACAAAACTTCTAAAGATCACATTTGAAAACGAAATCCCGGCAGTCTAAATGGGAAGATTCTGAATTCCCACGCTGCGACATACCATCTGCACGTCATACACACAAACCACATGCCTTAGCGGCACGCTGCTAATGCACACACTACACCGCACCTTAGTATCTGTGACTGAGTAAGCTGATGAAGGAAATAATCACCATGAACATGTGCAACTTGGGATTCTGGAAGATCTTATAAAAAATTATTTTGTAGGGAAAATGCCTCTGATAATCACTCTCTTCCATGTTTTTTACATTTCGATTTGTATGTTGGATTCTTTTCAAGAGGAATGAGGTCTGGTTTTATAGGTATGTCTACAAGCAGTAATGAATCTAGATCTTTCGAGTGTTTTTCTCTGGAAATCCTCAGAATGACATTTAGAGCCACATTCAAAGTTTGTCTCCTGTTGCAGCCTGGGAGACCTCACTGGAAGCTCTTGGTGTGGTAGCGTGGACTCACACCTATGTCTCATAGAACTTTTTGTCACTTACAAGTATCCCAAGAGTAAGGGACTTTGTGACTCTGCTAACATCACAGGGCAAGAATCAGATCTGGTTAAGAGTCTGGGTCTCGGACCTCATCCGTCAGACTTTCCATCCCATCGGGAGCATCTCTGGTTACAGGCTGCACCCACTGGGGCACACACCACACCCACCAGCCTAAAGATGAGTGCAGTAGGTTATAGACCAGCCTGGAGCAATGACCCTGCTTGGCCCAGCTTCAAGGCAGCAAGCCTTCCCCAGGACCAAAGCCGCTGCAGATGTCTCCTGCCCTAAAGAAGGGGCTGAGGAAGTCCCGTGCTGGGCCAGGCCTTTCAGAGAGTTCATCAATCCTCACTGTAACACTGTGTGAGCAGAGAGAAGCAGCCAGCCGGAATCAGGTCACAGAGGGGGTAACCCGCAGACAGCTCTGCACTGTGACGTAGCTACCACCACCCTCCGGGCAGAGTCAGTTATGTGAGAAGAGACCAGACTGGGCACATTATCCAAGCCTGGTGTGGGAAGCCACCACACACCTCTGGTTCTCACCTGAAGATGGAAAGAAAAAATGTAAATATAAAAACATTAATACCTCCCAGGCTCTAAGACACATTTTTCCCCCAGACATCAAAGAGAAGGAACAAGACTTCCCCTTCCCTGTTAAAGGGGAAATAAGGAACAGAGATCTCTAAAGCAGAGTCTTCTGATGGTGTACCAGAGGACTTTTAGATAGCAATTCAATTCCAAAACATGGACCAGGCTTCACCCCACACCTATCAGTGCCTAATAATATTCTATTGCTCCCTTGGGTCAAGATCTGTCCCTCTGCTCGTCCAGACATTGCTGCTTGAGGGGTGCAGTGCCTTGCTGGCACATAGGGTGTTTGTAACACCAGCAGAGATGAGTGGGGTAGTGTGTGTCCCGGTCAGAGTGGACCTACAGGACACTGCACGAACTGCTATTGGAATAATGGATAGGCGCCCGCTGCCAGGTCCCAGAGTGGTGTCTCCAGCAGGCAGAGCTAGCAGTAAATTAGCTTATGCTTCAGCCTGGCAGTTGGCACTTGGTTCATTTGTAGATGCTAATTGTAATCTGATGTTATCAGCAGCAGGTAATTGAAATGGGCTTGATGAATTACTTAATTTCTTTTAATAGCCAAGTCCTCAAGAACTGAATAAAGAAGATAAGGTGATCGGGAGGAAAACACAACAGCTCCGTCTTTCTAATTAGTGCTTGGAGGTTTCCCTCTTCTTTACACAAATGGTTATGAGCATGTGAGGCTGGGTGAGGCTGTGACTCAGAAGCCCCCATGGGGGCATTTCCCACCAGGCAGTCCTGTCCTGAGCGCTGAGAACTCTTCAGCTGGGACTTGAGAAAGGAGCCCCAGAGGGACCACAGAGGGCGTTGATTTCTGAGTGCAACTTTGTTTCTCAGACTCTAGTGAGCAGCTTTGCCCTGGTGGCCCCACCCTTCCGGTCAGCCCCTCCTGTGTGTGGCCCTTTTCTGAGCGCCTGCTGCCTGGAAGCAGCCTGGGAGCTGGAGTTTTCCTCAGTTGTGATAGCACAGGCTCCTGCTGCCCTCACCTGGCACCTGCACCGCCCACACCTGGCAGTCTCTGAGCCTCTGCAGCAACACCCGTGTCGCCAGCCCTGGCTTGGCCACCAATGGCAAAGGCAAGTCATGGGACCCGCTGTTCTGGGCTCTGCCTGCTGGACTTAGGGCATGCGCCTGTCCAGACCTCAGGTGAGACTGGAGGGTTTTCCTCCAGAGGCTTGTGGCTCTGTTTTTGGGTCTCGGGTTCATTTCTCAAGACCCAACAGTTTGGGGTGACTTTAGAAGAATTTGCTCTTGACTGGTTCCTTTCTTCTTTCATTTTGAGAACATTAAAATAACAGCATCAAGATTGCGTGTTTTCACAGACGTTTGGAGGTGACATAGTGAGTTATTGTCCGTGGACTTCCTGTGAGGGTCTCCTGATGTAGCATTGTAAGGACAGCTATGGTTAGAGGAGAGATTCCAGGATTCTCACCTGTGGTGCGACTCTGCCAATACCCTGTGTGTGTAAAGACAAGCCAATGCCTCTAACAATGTTTTGTTTCTTTTTAAAAGTCATTTTGTGTGACTTTGTTTTGGGAGGTGGATGGCGGTGGGAAAGTGTGAGCCGTGGAGGTCAGAGGACAGCTTGTGGGAGTCTATTCTTTCCTTCCACTGTGTGAGTTGCAGGGACTAAAGGAGCTCAGTCACCAGGTATGGGAGCTGGAGCCCTTGCCCACTGAGCTACCTTACCACCTTCTCTCATCTGAGCTGGCCTGACGTCAAATTTGGGCCATATCTTATGGGTAGGATCTTATATCTTTCTGACTATATCTAACATTTTTTCTTATTTTCTTTAGCCTTTTATTTATAAATATCAGTTATATAAATATATATGGCACAAATAATATTTGAGCTGTGTATATACTGTAGAAAGATTAATAACACCTCACCTACTTTTGCGATAAGAGCAGTCAAAATCTAGTATCTTACAATTTTGACATATACCGCACATAATTAACTACGGTTACCATGGTGCGTAGTATAACATTTGAACTTGCTCCTAATGTCTGATGAAACGTGTCATGCGTTGACCAACACCTCCTCCTTGCCCACCTCCAGCCTCGGACTCGTCGCTCTCCTCTCAGCTTCTGTGGGTACAGCTTCACCAGGGTTTACACATCGGCGATGCATGTAACATTTATCTTCTGCGCTCGGGTAACTGTACTGACCACAATTCTAGGTTCGTCTGTGTTGTCTAAATGACTGGATTTCTTTTTCCTGTGAGGCTTCATAGCTTCCCAGTGTGTACCTATACCAGTTGTCTTTGTCTGTCAGTTGATGGACACAGGTGCTTGCGTATGTTGGCCATCACACACAGTGCTGAAGTAGGAAGAGAGCAAGGAGAGGGGATCTCAGTCACACTGCTCCCACTTGTGTTTGTAGGTTTTGTGTCCATATACCAACTTCCCAAACCCAGGCCTAACTTGTGATTAAGTTATCGATCAGCCTCTTTCCCCGACACACCTCTATCTAGCCTGGCCTGAGAGCAGTATCAGAGTGCCCCCGGCGCAGCCCAGAGATCACAGAAACCATCCTGGGATCCCCACCATCTTCCCTCCCAGCCCAGATGTGGCAGTTCCCCTCCCAAAGCCAGTTTGAACATGCGCTCCAGCATCGTAGGCTCAGCGGTGCCTGCCTGGGTCTGTCGCAAGAGCTTCTCCTCACTAGTCCTTTGGCTCCTCTTTCAGACCATGTACCACATGGTTGCCATGACAACTCTGTAGAAACTCCCCGATGCTCAATCTCATCATATCATACCTGTGCTCGGAACCCTGTTCTGGGTCCCCGCTGCCCACAGGAGAAAAGTCAAAACCTGCCGTTTTCATTTCTCCAGCAGCCCCTCCCCTCCCAAGTGTGGGAAAGTAAGTCAGACATCTAAATTCAGCTGGCACTTCACAGAGTGCCCTTTAGCTTTCGGAAGGATGAGCACTGAGCCCTCCTCCTCGAAGATGCCAGCCTCAGTTGCCCTGCTGAGTTTATTTCTTGCCACTCACCCAAACCCAATTCAGTGTTCCCCAAGCCCCTGGTATTCCTCACACCACATACATCTTCCTTCCCAGATACCATCCTTCCTGTGGAGCTGAAAGCCATCCTTATTCTTCTGTTTATTACCCTGAAGCCAGAAAAACTGGCTTAGAGGCGCCTGTGTTCGTGTCCGCCTGTCAGACACTGCGAGCATGGTCCTCGTGTTCTATAGTTCTCTACTGGCTCTGCCGTGTATTCTGAGGCTGGCAGTGTGTGTCTTAAGCTTGTTGGTGTCCTCCTCAGCCACTGCTAATGCCTGGACCGGTGTCCTCCTTAGCCACTGCTAATGCCTGGACCCAAGTGAGTGTGTGCGATAGTTGGTCTACTGTGCTGGTGTGGCTCATCGTTGTGGAGACCGGGAAGTCTGAAATCAAGGGAGTAATCTGATGAGGGCCTCCCTGGCTGTGTCCCGAGAATTGGAGGCTGTGGATGGCTGGCCAATGAACAGAGAGCACACCCTGCAGCCCACCTCCTCAGCACCCCTTCACGAGCTAGTCTGTTGGAAGGCCTCATCCCTCAGGCCTTCACAGCAGCAAATACACTTCAGTGTGTGTTTACAGAGGACAGCAAAGCCATGACAGTGTCTTAATGGGGCAGAGGTGACGGGAGCCAAGCATGCTGGGAAACACCGGGCGTTAACCAATCCCAGTCACACGCTTCCTTTCCCTCTTTCTTGCTCACCGAGCTCAAGACCTGCGTCTCATATTCCAGCTCAGCTTCTGTCCTGCTGTGGATCCCAGAGCCCACAAGGCTCATGCTGGGTACCAGCAACAATTCCCAGACACTCTGTCGGGACCTTGACATTGCCTTCGGTGTTCGCGTCCCCCACACATTACTTCCAACTATAAAAGGCTCCAATGCCACCGTTTGTTCCATGGTAAGAGAATGCATATGAAGCTGACCTTGATTCCTAAATTTTTGTTAAGTTTTAAAATTATATATGTATGTGCGTCTGCATGGGATATATGCGGGTGAGTACGGGTGTCCCTGAGGTCAGCGGTGTCAGGTCCCCTGGAGCCGGAGTTCCAGGAGGCTATGACAGAAACGTGGGGCTCCAAGAACAGAATGCAGTCTTAACACTGGGACCGTCTTTCTAGCCCAAACCTTTCCTTTATTTCAACCTTTTTTTTTTACTTGTACATATGCTGTATTGGGTTGAGTGTGTACAGTGCCTGTGATACATTGTGTGGTATATCATGAATATGTAGTGTACCATGTGTTGCATGCGTGTGGTATATTTATGGTGTGGGGACTGTATGTGGGCATATTCAGGTGTGCATGTCCACACACACACAGAGGCCTGAGGAGGATGTCAGGAGCCCTGCTCTGTAGCTGTCCATCTTATTTCTTGAGGTGGGATCTCACTGAGCCTGGAGCTAGGCCAGTGGCCAGTGAGCTCTAGTAATTTGGCCTCTGTCTCTGTCTCTGTCTCTGTCTCTGTCTCTCTCTCTCTCTCTCTCTCTCTCTCTCTCTCACACACACACACACACACACACACACACACACACACACACACACACACACACACACACACAGTGTGGGGCTCACAGGTGTATGCCACCATGATGAATTTTTTTTTCTTATGGGGTCTGGGGATTTGAAATGAGATCCTCATGCTTGCATAAAAAGTGCCCTTACCTGCTGCGCTATCTACCCAACCTAAAACCTTTGAAATGAGCTAGAAATACGACGAGCTTGGGAAATAGTTAAAACATCAGGCAGCAACTGGATTTTATCGTACCGTTTTAATTTTATTCCTTCGGTTAGTAGCGCTAAATTAAGCAGATTTTTCTCCTCCCTTTACACAATCCCTTGCCCTACAGCTGTATAGGACAGTCTGATTAGCAAGGTAACTAAATAATATATTAACCTTTTGGATCTTTATCCAAGAAGTTCTCAAAGCGTGGGTACAATGGAGCCTTTGTGCAAGTTTGAAGAGTTGCTAATATTTATGACTCTGGACAAGAAAATCACTAGGATAGCACACTGCTCCTTCTTTTAAGCACATGAAATTAATGGTCTGTTCTCTCCTGTGTTTAACAGCCAGCTTTGGGAAACCGATGCTGGCTCTGATTTTTGAGGTATTCAAATAACAGGTTCCACAAAGGAAAAATGAAAAGGCCTCGTGGAAGTTCCACACACCTTTGAAGTGGCTCTGAGTAAAGAAGCGACACTTACTGAGTGCCCAAGTGCTCCTGGGGCTGTTCCTTACTGCGTTTAAAACGCAGGCTTATTACCCTTAGGAACAGGGGCCTCAAAGACCAGGAAGGGGAAGTCGTCGGGTCCCATAGAGAGCGTGGGGAAGAGCTGCAGTTGTCTAAAGCCAGAGCTGGAGATCTTTGTGCTACCACTGAGCCTCCCCTGAAGGAACAGCTAAGTTCTTAAGGAGGCTCAACTGGCACGAATGAGGGCAGCGTGACACAGCCGGTAGGAAACCCAGAAAGGGAGCGCATTTCTGTGGCACGGCTTCCTGTGGTCCTCACCGGAGGTGTGCCTGCCCACCTACCCGCTAGGAGATCCTGCTGGCCCTCACAGTGCAACCGACACACACGCACACACACGCACACACGCACATGCACACACACATACACACACGCACACGCACACACACACACACACACACACACACACACATACACGAATGAAATTAACAGAGACTCCAAGTTTAAGACTCTTTGAAGCATAATTAGTAGTTTCATGGTGACTTCAAAAAGTCGCTTCACTTTTCCAGAGGCTCCTCCCCAGGCACTCTCTGAGCAAGAGCATGCACCCCCAGAACTGGAGGGAAGCCAGGAGGCGACATCTAGTCACTGGTGCTGACTCAGCGTGTCCCCACTTGACTTCCAGGCATCTCCGGTGGCTTGGGTGTGCAGAGATGCTCCCCTCCCTGCCCTGCCGGCGAGCTGGCTGCCCTGGGGAGGGAGCACTTTCATTTGCCAGGGAAAATTTCACTGGTGCCACTCAGAATGTCTCCAAAAGCAGTTAAAAAGCAGGGCGAGGGTTCTGCCGTGTGCTCAGCGCCTGTGAAACAGGCCATCATCAGAACGGCCCCTGTGGCAAAGCTTGACGGGCTACATTCTTAAGCCAGATTGGCAGAGTTGGCCACTTACTGGAAGCAACAGCAGCCAGTAATTGCATTTCCCTGATTCAGATGGTATGTTCTAGCAAATCCATTATGGGACACTGAATAAGACAAAGACAGCTTATAACTCGGCCCAGCTGCTGGGGGTGCTCTGGGGGGACCTATAATCTGCTCTGCGACTCGGTAAAACTGGTGAAGCCTCACAATAAGGAGACCTGGAGTTCAACCAGGAATTCCAGACTGTCGCCTTAGCAAAACAGATGGTGGCCCCCAGGTCGTGGCTCCGTCAGGCGAGCTGGCTGGCGTTGTCTGCCTCACAGCTCTGGTACTTCTCACATGCCTGATGGAGAAAGGCATCCACATTGCCTTTGTGCCCACAGAGAACCCACGAAATTCTGGCTGTGATGCAGGGCCCGTGGTGTGACGGTGAACTCTGTACTAAGCCCTTCTCCGGCCTCCATCCCCTGGGGCCCCAGAGTTCTGTGTGCTCCTGTGGGGCCGGCTGCTCTTTCCCTTTCTGTAGAAAGACGGACTACTGGAAATGTGTGTCAGTTTCTCATTTTGATTGCCACCCATGCACAAAGGACTCACTCTCAAAGCAATGCATGGACTTGTGTGCTGTGCCATGGCTGAGGTTACCGTAGAACTCAGAGTGATGAGAATGTAGTGGAAGCAAATACTTGGGGCTCATGATGGCTAGCTGACTCTGCAGCCTTGCTGGTTTTGGTTGTAAGATAGGCATAATTATAGCACACACACCCCACCCCACCCCCACTGAGGACAGCCAGGACTAAATGTTTCTATGTACAAACTTCCAACCTACTGAAGAGTTCTGCCCCTCTGGGAAGAGAGATGTCTCCAAGAGCAGTTTCAAAGGTGAAGTGGGTGACCTGCCCTGTGTGTCCGGGCGGGCCTGGGATGAACGGGTGATGGGCATGTAAGGACCCACCACCACCACATTGCGTCACACGTGGGGAGACATCATTTGTGTAACACAGAACATCTGTCCGTCCTGATAGCATGATCTGTGGTGGTACAGGCCAGTGTTTGATCTCGTATTCTTTTGCTCACATCCCCCCAGTTAAAAAACCTTTCAAATAGAAAAGACCTACAAAATAATTTAAATCAAAATGTGGATGTGGCCCTGGTTCTAATGCTGGCTTTACACCCGCCGCTAAGGAGCCTTGAGCAGAAGACTCTCCATTCTGGATACCTTGCAAGGCAGGCACAAGCAGGTGCAGTGTCCAGTGTCCCATAACTCAGAGAGTTCTGAGTGGGAATTAGATGTCTGGGTACCAGGCCTAACCTCTGTGGCATTTTGGGTAAGTCCCTTTACCTACAGGTTCCGTTTTCAATAAGAAGGGCAATTATTAGAATCTAACCTTTGTTTCACGAACTCCTCTGGTTGTCAAATGACCCTTTCACAGGGGTCACATATCCTGCATATCAGATATTTACTTTATGGTTCATAACAATACCAAAATTACAGTTGTGAAGTAGCAACAAAAATTAGTTTATGGTTGGGGGGGCGTGTCCCCACAACATGAGAAACTGTATTAAAGGGCCACCGCATCAGGAAGGTTGAGATCCACTGGATCAAGTGTTTGTTGTTCTTCACAAGATTGTCACTGAATCCACACAAGGGTGTGAAGGCTTGATGGTGAAGAGTGATGTTAGTCCAGCTAAATGGAACATCCACACGCTAGTGTAGCTTTCTTGTCAAATTTGTGACAGAGGCCCCAAGAAAGATACTTCCCAATGAGGTCTCAGCAAGGAGCAGAAAGCATGATCTTCAAAAGTAGGCCGCCTTCGCTTGCCAAGTTCATAGCATGGCATTAGACTCCTTCCCAGATCTGCTGTAGTTGTAGGACACCATGGCTCTACAAGGCTCCTTAGATCCACGTCGGCTCTCTCCAGTGCCCATGGCAATCTGTGCCCGTCTACTGGGGACCTCTGCAGGGGTCTGCTTGCTACTCCTGCAGGCTGTGAGCCCTGCAGATGTCAGGGCTCCCCTTCAGATGCCTCTGAGCCCCCAATGCTTGTCTCTTTCAGTGTGTTAATCTTTGATGCCCTGTGAATTGATGAGGAGTGCTTAGCAGGATCACAGCGCTCAGTAAATGGTACTGCTGCTATTACACGCCCATAGATTTGTCTCTTTTAAAATAAGCATACAGATGTCTGCACTCATCTCAATTAGCAGACTCGAGCAGAGGGCGTCCACTGCCAGCAACTTTGACTTTCTAGAAGATTCTCTCCAAAGAAAGATGACAATACCCCCAGAGCTCACAGTACAGCCCCAACTGTCTGAACTCACACTGGTGACTTCAGAGCATCTTCTTGAAAAAGTCTGAAGATGCTTCCACTATTAGGCCTGGGTGGGAGTGTGGCGGGGGCAGGGTAGGGATAGGGTGGGAGAGGGGAGGGGTATAGGGGGCAAGGGTGGGAGGCAGCCGGGGACAGAAAACCTGGATCTTAGTTCCCGACCTGCCCTGGTTTGAATTGTAGCACAGAACTGTGTGGTCTGGGGAGAGCTACATCAGATGTGAAACAAGGTTTAGAGCTCTGGGTGGGCGTGAGGGTAGACCCACAGTGCAGGCTCAGCAAACGTGACAAGGACCGAGATCTCCCATTCTGGAGCTGAGCTTGATCTACCAGGTTCCTCCCTTATCTGTCCCTTCACTGGGTTCCCAGGTGATGCCAAGGCTCTGGGGGAGTCAGGGTAGTTCTTTGTAAAACAAAAAGAACAACAACAAAACCACAATAGAAAGACTTGACGATTTTGACCTAGCCAGATGAGAGAACCCAGCTCCTTTTATGTCATGGATTTGCTACAAGTTTCTTTCCAGGCTAGTGAAAAAATAACTTTCTTCCCTTATATGGCTTAAGCTGTGAGTCCTTTCTTCCTGTCTCAACATTCTGGGCCTTCTGTGTGATCCTGTTTTGTTTTGCTTCTAAACATGTTGTGTAATAATCACAGGAATGGCAGTATATCTGCAGGGTATCTGCCAGCATTCCCTGCCTGGGAGACACCCCACACACACACACACACACACAGCTCGGCCTGGCTCACCTGCAGTGTGCCTTAAAGAGGGAAGCCTTCTGAATGGCTGCCAGGCGGTAGATTCCCTGTGGGGATAGCAACAGCAGTGTTTTCCAGCCCATGCCATCACAGTGGCTCGTCGGCTCCCTGACATTCATAAGGGATTTGGTGAAATGGCCACTCCGACCTTTGTGACCATACACACGGACCCATCTGTCGTTAGTCAGCATTCATCCGCTTGTCTGTCTACTCTCTACCTGTCCCACCTCCCATCGGTCCTTCAGATAATCTTTGGACACCTGCCATTCTCAGGGACATTCTTCTGGGAGACCCAGCTCAGTGGGCTGGGAGACAGGAGACTCTGCTATTGTCTGTTCTATAGGAGTTCACTTGTAGCATAGAGCTTCTTTTCTGATAGCTGTGACACCTCCCAACCGAATGAACCCAAAGTCCAGTGATCCCAGAGAGTCACCGGGCATGTGCAGACTGCTCGGGCGTATGCACAGTGAGGCATTCCAGCATCCTTCAGAAGGCCCGCTGTGTTGTGATGGTGTTTGGATGACGGTGTGCTTGTGTGATGGTGTTTGGATGATGGTGTGCCTGTGTGATGGTGTTCTGATGATGGTATGCCTGTGTGATGGTGTTCTGATGACAGTGTGCCTGTGTGATGGTGTTCTGATGATGGTGTGCCTGTGTGATGGTGTTTAGATGATGGTGTGCCTGTGTGATGGTGTTTGGATGACGGTGTGCCTGTGTGATGGTGTTCTGATGATGGTGTGCCTGCGTGATGGTGTTCTGATGACAGTGTGCCTGCGTGATGGTGTTCTGATGATGGTGTGCCTGTGTGATGGTATTTAGATGATGGTGTGCCTGTGTGATAGTGTTTGGATGATGGTGTGCCTGTGTGATGGTGTTCTGATGATGATGTGCCTGCGTGATGGTGTTCTGATGACAGTGTGCCTGCGTAATGGTGTTCTGATGATGGTGTGCCTGCGTGATGGTGTTCTGATGACAGTGTGCCTGTGTGATGGTGTTTAGATGATGGTGTGCCTGTGTGATGGTGTTTAGATGATGGTGTGCCTGTGTGATGGTGTTCTGATGACGGTGTGCCTGTGTGATGGTGTTCTGATGATGGTGTGCCTGTGTGATGGTGTTTAGATGATGGTGTGCCTGTATGATGGTGTTCTGATGACGGTGTGCCTGTGTGATGGTGTTCTGATGATGGTGTGCCTGTGTGATGGTGTTCTGATGATGGTGTGCCTGTGTGATGGTGTTCTGATGACGGTGTGCCTGTGTGATGGTGTTTAGATGATGGTGTGCCTGTGTGATGGTGTTTGGTTGTCCTGTGGATGGTAAAGGGAGGTAGGAAGAGTACTGCATAGAAGTCCTACACTGATTTTCTTCTTTGCCTTTTCTTTGTTCTCTTTTTACGACTCCAGTAACGGAGTTTTATTACAGCAGTTTGTGTTCTCAGCTCTTTTGCTGAGGCTCTGCATAATTTATGATCTAGATTCCAAAATGTTAGTGAATTGCTCCACCAGAAATAATGGAATGTGACAGCAGTGGATTCCACATTCTTGGCCCAAATATTTGTGTCTGTGGTTTGCAAGTCATTTCATAGCATGACTGCTGCATTGCTCAAGCTGTTACCAGGAAGGAGTCTGACAAAGAAAGAGAATTTGGGTGACTATAAAAGCACAAAATGGGTGGATCAATAGTGCTTATGTGCATAGGGTGGGGGGGGTGGGGAGAGAGAGAGAGAGAGAGAGAGAGAGAGAGAGAGGTCTCCCGCCCTCTCCTCCAGCAGGTGCACCCCACCCCTCAAGCCAGGCAGAATAGCTATATTAGATTTGTGATTTCAACCCCAGCCTCTGTGCTGTTTAGCCCCCACTGGGCACCATCCTGCCTGAATAAAACAGACATCTGACCTCTCAGTGCACCACAAGAGGTACCTCAGGGAAAAAAATGCCCAGTGGGTAGTGACTGTGAAGCCTCAGGGGAACTCCTGCGCACTAAAGGCACCATCATTACTAGGACATCACCCGGCAATGTCAGAAAGATCTGGAGGCAGAATCTATTATAAACGCAAAAATCACTTAAATGGCCAAGGAGAAGGAAGAGAAAGAACAGGAGGAGGAGATGGGGGGAGGAGGAGGGGGGAAGAGGGGGGAGGAGGGGGGAAGGAAGGGGAGGAGGAGGAGGGGGAGGAGGAGGAAGAAATCACAGCACAGAAAAGACTGTCCCCTGTGTTGATGTGGCTTTGTTTGTGAGTCACGGGGGCTTAGTGGCCACAGAACTGAATGTCTGAGGCACTGAGAGATTTGTTTTGGTATTGAATTGTTCTTCCTATGGCAAAAATTGAGGCAAAATCATCTGACCAGATTCCTAGACTCCCCCTGAGGCTGGAGCTGACAGGCGTGCCGAGGACGACGGCTACAGCCGGCAGAGCCCTGTTCTAGCAGACAACTGCCCTGTTCTAGCAGACAGCTGCTTTTTCTCTTACCAGAACCACAGACAAATCACCCCGTGACCCGTCAACTCATGGCCGCACCACCACAGGGATCATGGAAAGGATTACAAAGTGGACGCCTTGTGGCTGGCTTGCCAGGGTCCTTTCATGAGACACTAACATTCCTGCACCGCCCCTTCACTCATTGACTTTGTATCAACTGTTTCTGAGATATAAAGAGAAAGGGTGAAGAAAGCAACATTCTTTCTCGCGTTTTTAAACAAACACAAGATCTGAAAGACGACAAGGCTGAACAGAGCAGCACACGATAGACGAGATAGAGCTAGTGAGGGGCATGGTGGAGAAAGCCCTCTTATACAAAGACCGAGTGAGGTCCAGAAAGCTGGTCTTGGGTTGTTGGCATTATTGGTCTAATACGTCCCTATGAAAGACACACAATCCAGATATTTTATTTATAAGCTAGATGCCTAGGTTGGGCAGCTAGCTCTAGGACTATTCTAACTTATTACCCAGCCATTAAGTCCCTTGCTACTTTCTCTTTCTCCTTGCAATGTAGTTCTGATCCATGGCGGCAGCGGCTTCTTCTTCTGTGTCTGCCCTCTTCCCTCCCCCAACCTGGAACCTCCTCTGGAACCAGTCCAGTCCGGTCTTACTCCCTCCACTGCCCAATCACAGGCTCTAGCCTTTTATTGACCAGTTAAATTGGGGAGAAGGTTCACATGGCATCACTAGAGTATGTGAGCATCTGCTGGTAGGGGGCAGCCTCACACTGAGGTTTTAACTACAGGATGCAAGCAGCATCAGATGCATCAGACCCGCTACAGTCTTGGGTTCGAATGCGGACACTGCTCTTTCTTTACTCCTCGCTGGTCAGTAGAACCACAGTCCTGAAACTTAATGGCAAGAATGTTTCTGGTTATTTAGTGATAGGACGTCTCCTCTCTTCTGCATTTAAAAAATTAATTCCAGCCTTAGATTTTTTGGGCCATGCTAATGAACCCATAATTGAAAAAAAATATTTCCAGTAACTGTTTCTCTCCAAGTTAAAAAAAAAATCAAATCTTAGGAATCTGACCTGAAATAAAATGAGTATTTCTGGTCTATAGGTTTGTTTATATGAATAAGTAAAAGAGTGATAAAGCCATGCCTACTTAGTTATGTCTTTAATCAACCTGCCTTTATTGAGAAGGTTACAGCCATTTCTAGAGCATCTGGGCCATGGATAGCATGGCTGTGCTGTGTGTGTCTAGCCTGTGAAATGATTCAGGGAACCCAGACGGCAGTGCTGACAGATGGAGCTGAGCCTTGGCGCTCTTACTGGGATGCTGTGTGGCACTTGGGTTGACCCAGGTCCTCTGAGGGAGCGACATCCTGGAAGCAGATGTCCCAGAGACTGCTATCTGGTGGGTTGGTGTGAACAGTATCAGTTCATAGCAACATTAAATGCTTCTTTAGACAGAGTTGTGTGCAGCCCTTTCGTCTCTAGAGCCATTTCAGATCAGAGGTGCATCATCCCCGGACTGTATCTGTTTTAAGGTCTCCCCTCAGAGACCACCTCGTGCTGGTGGGACCTTGTGGCTCTCAGCTTCATCTTGACCTCACAGCTACTCTGTGCCTGATGGGTAGGGAGGTTACATGCTGCTTAGGGTGTCCCAGACAGCTGGGACCACACTCAGGTCTCCCCAGGAACATGAGTTTTTTCTTAGCCACCTTCCTGAACTGTTGCCAGGGCATGGGTGGCCTGTCACGGGTGGCCTGTCATGGGTGGCATGTCATGGGTGGCCTGTCATGGGTGGGTCTTTCTACACAGATCATCTGGGTGGATGTAGCCGCTGTGTGGCTCAGGGCCAGAAAGCCAAAGGTTGGGAGGAGAAAGGGACCTTCCTGGGGGAAAAGGAAGGATTGAACAATTTAGAGCTTACAGGGCTGCCTGCAGAGGCTGGAGACCCCAGACCTCAGCTCGGAGTCAGGAATTTGAAGGACAGAGCTGGCTCACATATGACTGGGGAGGGAGAGGCTCCAGGCCAGCCAGCTTCCTCTCCTCCCTTCCGCAGAGGGAGCCATCTAACTCCAGTAAGCTTTCATTCAGTGCCCCTGGTTCTGACAGTCAACCCCACCCACACCGCTCACTCAAAAACAGACTGTGGTGGGGGCATCCTGTCCTTGTCCCACTGGCTTGTCTGTCCTCCCAGGTCTCCCTGAGCTGTGGATGGTCCTCAGAGTCAGAGCTCAGTGGGCACTAGGAGTAGCTGCTCGCAAGCAGGCTTTGTTTTCTATCACCTCATGCTCCACTCCAGGCTGTTCGCACTTCCTTCCACGCTCCTGCCTTGCACACACGCACACACACACACACACATACACACACACCCCAGTCTACCTTGTGAGTTGCTTGGAGGCTCATTTCCAGCTGGGTTAGCTCATCCCCATGCCCAGCGCCGCCCTTGGGGTCTGTGCATCCCTTAGGACAAGGGGTGGTTCACAGAAGGCCGGGCAGCATCTTGATGCTCACCGTCTTTGATCCCTTCCAATCTCCCATCCCTTCCCCAAACTCAGGGAAAGGAAGGGCGTGAATGGAAGGACTTGGAGTCTCATGCTTCTGTGTTTGGGAACCAATGGTCACTGTTATCTCCATTTATTCGAACAATCCTTTATTCTTTGCTCATACCTTTGAGTTCAGTTTAACAATATTGATTTCCTCCTAATGGAATACAAACCCCATCAGATTTTTTAATGCACATCGAGTTATGTGCTGTTTGGAGAGGCAATGCCGCCTAGTGGCAGACAGCTCAGGATGCGGTGGCAGCGGACACACAGGGCCTCACATTCTGCGGGGGGGTGGGGGGTGGGGGGGTGGTGTGTAATCAAATTGTTTGGTCTCAGTAATGAGACCTCAACCTATTAAAGCCGAGGTGTCACTGGCCAGTTCTGAACCAGCGGCTCAGTGCCTCTCGCCAAGGAGGCGCAGGCTTCGGCAGAGCAGGCACCTTGATGGAGACTCAATACTGGGGATACACACGGGACACCCAGGCCCCTCTTGAATGCTCTTGCTTCTAAGCTCCTCAGTTCCCCTTGAACACAAACTTGTAAGCATGTGTTTGGCATTGCTGTTTAACTTATGCCGTCAAGGAATCCACTGGAACATTTGAAGGGTTTTTGAGTCTCCCCTTAGAGTCTAGCAGCCCACCCCTTTGCATTATTAAACACTCATAAAAACAAGTTCTAACAACTCTTGACAGTATCTCGAGATCATAATGATTTTTGTGTGAGACATTTGTTTATTTATGACTATCTGGCCGATGCTACGATCTATTCCAGGGAATGAATTAAACCCATTAGAAGGAGAGCTACAGTTTTAAAATACACTCCCGGGGCTGGAGTGATGGCTCAACAGTTAAGGCCTGAGTTACTGCATGTGCTCACACGTACGTGGGCACACGTGCGTGGGCACACGTGTGTGGTGAGGGAACAACTTGCATCGCTTCTCTCCCTGCCTCCGCTATGTGGATCCTGGGGCCGGAACTCAGGTCTTCAGGCTTGGCAGCAAGCACTCTACCCACTGAGCCATCTTGCCAGCCCGAGACACGTTCTCCATTATCTTGTGAATGAGTATAATGGTAGACATGTGACTGCCACACAGGGCAGGAGCTGGTTCACACCCACACCCAGAAGTAGCTGATTCCCTTTCCCAGAAAGATACCGTCTAAAGAAAAGCTTGCTCTAGTGGAGGAGCCAGGAAATGGGAAATGGACAGGGAGTTCTCGGCACCTCAGTCCCTGTAGAGCTGCACAGAGGTGCACGGTGGTCAAGCTTGGGGAACTGGAGCCAAACCCAGGAAGAAACCACAAGAGGAACAAGAGAACACGTACAGTTCTCATAAGAGACCGGAAGGAGAATGTTCCCCGAGGGCTGAAAGAATCGGGCTACGTCAGCCTGGAATCCCATATCGAAATGGAAATCACAACATTCTCAGTTAGAGAAAAACCAACAGAATTTGTCCCCAGCAGACCCATTCCAAGACAGCAGCAAGAAGGTGCTGTATACAGAAAGGGAATGAGAGCAGGGATTTCAAAGCACCAGGAAGGAAGAAGAATGCGGGTGGTAAGAAAGCAGAAACAGGAACCTTAACCAACAGGAGCATATGGCGCCTCCACAGCGTTCTGTCAGCATACAGACAGACATAGACATTTATCGGGGTGCCTAACATCCTGGGCCATGTGACAAACCAGAGAAAACCTGATTTGAGAGATTTGAGATCCAAACTCTATGTGGCCAAACCAGGGAGCTGGAAAAACATCCAAACCCTAGAAACTAAGGAGCATTCCTACATCATCCTTTGGTCCAAACGTCCAGAGGGAAAGGAAGAATATGCTGAACTGAGTGCAAGCAATGAGCTATCGGAACGCATGGGGCTCGGCTGGAGCAGTAATGACAGGGTGGTCATAGGAGAGGAAAAGTCTCAGGTTCATCATCTGCTTCCCCCGCAGAAACCGAGAAAGGACATTATAAAGCAAGAGCAGAACCCAGTGACCCAAAGTCCATGAGCAAATAGGGAGACAGAAGGACAAAAAAAACAGTGATCAATAAAAATAAAAGCTGTTCTCTGAAAAGGTCGATACAGTTCACAAATCTGCAGTGAAACACGAGTCACGGATACTGGGAATGAAGTAAAGGGCATCAGCGTTGACCTGCAGGCAGTTAGAGGGAAGTCGGACCTTGCCGCACACACACAGCCTGTGCACAGGAAGTGGGGAGGGTGCCCCACAGGAAGTGGGGAGGGTGCTGTACACAGACATTTGTCAGCTGAAAATATAATGCGGACCAATTATTTGAAAAGAAGTAATCTAAGGAATGTTCAACCCAGTTAGAAAACCAAGTTTACAATTAAACTTGCACAGAAAAGAAATGTCTGTCAGGGCTTGATGGTTTCACAGGATAAATGTATGAAACACTCAAGAAGTCAATGCAGGTGGTTCACTCTCCTGGGAAAACTAAAGGAGAAACTCCCAACCTCTTCTACAAAAGGTCGTAAAGCACAAAGATCCTGAAGGTGCCAGGCTGAGGACTGTGCTGTGGGCCAGGTTAGGCGTGTGTCTCTCTCCCCATGGCCAGGGTGCTGTCTAGTTAGGATGCACAGAGCTGTAGGACCGTGAGCTGTTGTTTCCAGGCCATTCTTAGGGCTACGCATCTCTGGCAGCTACCACCCTGTACGCTCAGACCACAGCGCTCACATTCCTGTTTGTATCTTCTCAAGCCTCCCTTCTCTCTGTGATGGTTAGCGCCGAGCACTAACCTTTTCCTTGGAACGTGAATCTTGAAAACTTCAGTCAACCTCGAGGTCACAACGCCAACAATCTATCTATTAGCACTTTTGGCGTAAAAGACACAAATACAAGAAATCAAAATCTCTGAGTCTTTCGAGTAAAGGAGGTGTCTTCTTCCAACACTACTACCTTAGGGATTAGTCCAGGGACAGAAGAAAACAATCAGAGAGGACAGGACAGTTGTCTGCCTATCTCCAGGCACTGTGCTAAAGCCTTGTCCGCAGGGCAACCCTTGGCTGTAGCTATCTGTACTGGCTGGTTTTATGTGTCAGCTTGACAAGGCTGGAGTTATCACAGAGAAAGGAGCATAAGGTGAGGAAATATCTTCATGAGATCCAGCTGTAAGGCTTTTTCTCAATTAATGATCAAGATGGGAGGGCCCATTGTGGGTGGGGGCCAGCCCATTGTGGGTGGGGCCAGACCACTGTGAGCTAGGGCCATCCCTGGGCTGGTAGTCTTGGGTTCTATAAGAAAGCAGGCTGAGCAAGCCAGGGGAAGCAAGCCAGTAAGTAACATCCCCCCATGGCCTCTACATCAGCTCCTGCCTCCTGACCTGCTTGAGTTCCAGTCCTGACTTCCTTTGGTGATGGACAGCAATGTGGAAGTCTGTGCTCAATAACCCCTTCCCCCGCAACTTGATCTTCGTCGTGATGTTTGTGCAGGAATAGAAACCCTGACTAAGACACTATCTGACAGATGAAGCAGAGGCCTAGAAAGGGTGAGCTGTATCTGCAGGTAGTGCCTGGTGGTTCCTCAGGTTTCCCCAAAGTCACCAGGAAACTAATTTTAGATAAAATATTTTCCTGGGAAAAGTTTTTTGCTTCAAGTTTTGAAATATCCAAGCTTGCAAACATAATTACTGGGTAAAACTTTCTTAAAAGGAGTAGGGAAGTAACTTTCTGCCCACACCAGGACCAAGTAGAGAACAGTGGTTCTGACACTCAGGTTCTATGTTCACATACTTGGACAACCTTGAAATGAAGGTTCGGACTTTCCCCCTGGTCTTTATTCCCTAACAACACAGCACTTACCCTACATCAGTAGCACAAATCATCTCCAGAGACCACAAGGTCTATGCAGATTCTCTGGTGTCCCAGGGACTTGTTCTGCAGAGGTCTTGGAGGTAGGTGATCCCCCTGGATTCCAAGGATGCCTGTGTACCTGTTTCTCCAGAGCAGCAGACACAGCCTGAAGCTTCTTGGGCATGACCACAGGTCTTCTGCTCCTCCTGGGGTACAAGCAAAGGCAGACACATCTAAACCTGGGGAAAGGACAGCTTGGATATTGTAGGCTTGGCCAAGTGTAGAATTAGCATAACCGTGCAGTTCTCAGTAAGAAGCTCTGGTCAGACCTTGGCACAGTCCAGTTCCAAAGCTGCTCCAACCGTTAGAGCTGTCCCTTCACGCAAACATTTCCACTTAGGCTTGGTCCCTACACCATGTCCTCGCTCTTGTCCCCCAAGAGCTTATTAGAAATTTAGCTGGTCAGAAAGTCCCACCTCAGGCCCAGCCTGTCAGCCTTGATGTGTTAACAAGGTCCCCAAGGATCCTCATTGACATTAGGCTGAAAGCAACTTCTGTCTGCATCCCTCACGAGCACGCCATCACTATCACAGGGACCCACAGAGCCAGGCCACTGGAAGTGCTAACATCCCCATATGTGGGAGTCATCTCCATTGAAGTGAGGGGTGTCGGGTGCCTCCAAGTGAACCTCATCTTCCCACTGCCTTACAGGGGCCATGATAGCCACAGTTTACAAACAATGAAAATAAAGTTTGAGATTCAACAGCTTGCCAGGAATCACACAGCCAAGAAATAGTAGAACCAGGAGCCAGGAGAGCCCTCTCCCCACTGAGTCGCTGTGGTTTCCAAGTGTCAGAGAGCATGCTGGAACCAGAAGGGATTGCAGAGGGGGCCTGGGTCGCACTTGGACCACCAGTACCAGCCCACAGATCCTGACGTGGTTCTAAGCCCTGCAGATCTGGCTGCCCAGGCAGACGGACGTTGCTTTGTAATCTCTGTAGCTACCATTCCTTCTCCCTCCTTACACACACACACACAGCTCAGCCCTTGTCATCAAGCATTTACCCTGGTTCTTTCAAAGGTCTGCACACAGCCCTCATATGCCTCTTCATGACTGAGGACAGGTAACACAAGGCTAGTCCCATGAGTATGAAGTCAAGTCTTCCCCTTAACCACCAAGGTGGGCAAATTGAAGTTGACTGAGATCAAGCAGTTTGCTAGAATGGCAGGTCAACTGAAATAAATCCCATCAACCCATTTCTTTATGATACTTTTGAGTAGGCAAAGGATCTAGCCCTAGAGAGCCAAACCCTGGGAATTCAGGTTAGCGCCGCAAAGACTCTGATGTAGGCCAGACTCAGGGCTAGCGGAGGAAGAGGAGGAGGTGGTGGAGGAGGGTGTGGCTCCTTCCTCAGTTCACAGTGCTGAGGGGAAACAATGAGCAGCTGAGCATTGCGAGTCACTTAGATTTTTATATTTCTATTCCAGTAGCTGGAGTTTTAAAGGTAAAAACAGAGTGAAACTGGTGATGTTTTATTAGCTACATATATCAAAAACAGTATCCTAATGTTACCAATACGACGATTAAAGACTCTCTGCATTCCTAGCCACCGGCTGAGTCTTTGAAACCCAATGTCTATTTCTACTCGACCCTCAGCGAGCCATCACGAAGGGGGCGTGCCAGAGCTCAGGCACAGTGGGACTGGACCCTGTCAGTTCTCCGTGGCCAGCCCCTGCAAAGCTACACTTGTGGCTCTGTCAGAGTGGCAGGTCCCGTGACTGTCTTCTTGAGGAGAAGCCGCTTGCTTCTCGGAGGACACACTGGCTCTTCACCAGGTGGTCCCCATGGCTCGGAACTGTCAACAGAGTTGGAGGCTCTTTCTAGGGAGGCTCTAGCCAGTTAGAAGCCGCCTGCCAGGTGCTGCAGTCCGCCAGCCCTGCTTCTCCCCTGCAGCAGCTCGGGCTGCTTTGCATCCTCATTCTGTGCCTCGTGGGTGTTGTGTCTTTCTGTAATAGTGCACGCAGCCACTCTGCCGCTCTCTAATTTCTGCCTCCCGGATCCTCTCAGGATCGGTTGTACACGGGGATGTGCAGTGCCAAGTCCTCGGTGGAGGAGGCTTTCTCCACCTAATTTATGCAAATGCCTTGTAAGAGAAAACTCAGCCTTTGTCTCTTCCCCCAGCCTCTTGTAATGAGCTGTGCAACAATATTTCTTTCTTTCTTTCTTTTTTTGTTTAATGGATGGGGCATCTTTGAATTAGTTACGAACATATTTCTATACTGAATAAATTTCATTAATGATTTTTTTTTAAAATCACCGCTAAGCCGGTTGATGTGTCTTATTAATGACTGGTGATAATCCTCTCTCAAAAGCAGTCCCGTAAAATCGACTGCAGATAAGAGGCCCATCATCAAAGAAATACAGATCTCTTGATGCAAGCCTGGCCGTAGCCATCTGTATGCTTCCTGTTACCAAAGTAGAAGGCGAAAGCATTTTTTTTTTTGATGCAGAAAAACCTTTGGTAGCTTTGGAGTGAGCTCACCCACACAGTGGGGGTGCATGGGTATTCCTGCACCTGTCACCCAGGGTTGTCACGGCGACCCTCTACTCACTCATGTGTGCACTGTTGAGTGTTCACATTTAAAGGTGTCTCAGCAGTCATGTCAGAGCTAACGGAGCTTAATAAGTCCAGGTGTTCCTCACTCCAGAGGGCCGGCAGCCCCTGATTCCAGGGGGCAAGATGGGAAACAGGTACGGACTAACAGTAACCAGCTGTCCGACTTTAGCTAGGCCACTCCCTTCTTGTGACTTCACTTTCCTCCATCTGGAAAAAATGAATGATTAATGACGGCGCGTCCCTGCTAGGGATGACGCAGAGGTAGAGACGGTGAGGTGGGCTCTGTGGAGGTCCCTCCAGGGTGTACAGGACTAGGCGGCTGCTTCCCTGCTGACTGAGAGGAGAGCTGCCTCTGCTGTGGCTTCTTCTGGAAAGGATTGGTGGCTGGGGCAAGCCAGCTTACAATTCGTTCTTTCAGTATTGGGAACTGCGGGGCTTTTCCCCCAAAGAACCCATCTTATCTATTCTTGCCCCCAAGTGCAGACTGTCAGCTGGTTACCTAAAGCTGGGCCCAGGGGAATGGCACAGGGACAGTTCTTACCCTTCTGTAGCTGGGTTCTGACACACAGTAAGGCCTCAGTCAGGGAGCTGATGAGATGGATGTCACTGCACCCTGGGAACTGAGCTGTGGCTACCTTACTCTGTCATACGAGCCACCACTCTGAGACAGGGAGATGGTTTGCCCGAGCACCTGGAGAGAAGAGCCAAACCCCACTGGACCCTCAAGCAGTGTTCTGTGTTTAGGGGAAGCTGCTCGGTCCAGGTAATAGCTCAATTTAGTTGAAGGTCAAATGGAGAAAAACAAAAATAAGTCAAAATTGCTACATATGGGAAAAGCAACAGTCTGAGGTCAGTGGACCTTTGGAATCACTCATGGTAAGGACTAAAAAGTTCACCACAGTTCAGCGTATCAGAATCAGAAGGGTAAAAAAGACATGAAATCCAGCTGCGCCAGGGACCTAGCCAACCACCCAGGCTGTTGAAGTCACAGATGTCAGAGGAGACCCTTCAACCAACGCACTTCTAAACCAGCACCATCCCTAAACACATTCTGAGTATCTGTCCTTAAACCCACAGATGAGTCCTCTGTCCTCCTCAAGGGAAAATTCTCTTTTCAATAGATGGAGACTAGTGCAGAAAACCACAGCCAATCAAAATGCAGAGCTGTGGAGCCCGGCCCCATAGGGTATATCTGCAAAACACCCCAGTCCAGCTCAGAGAGCATTGAGGAAGAGGGGGTGGAAAGGCTGTAAGATCCCGAGGATCCGGGAGTCTGCTGTGAGATCTCAGCTCCCAGTACCGTCAGCGGCCACGGCCATTGAGCCGCACCCACATGATCACCTAAATGTGAGCTGAACCAGCACAATGGACACGCCAGAGCGGGGCGGGGAGAGACCATGAGGCCTCGGGCCTACAAATCATCAATTTGTTATCCAACAGCCTCCGTCCTGAAAACACACACACACAACATCACACAGACCGAACAGCTCATATTTGGGACTATGTACGTATTCACAAACATATAACAATTAGTAAAGGGGGGGTGCTATAGTAAAAAGAAATTATAAATCCCAGCGTGGGGTTTCTCTCTACCTTAGACCATTTATGTTCCTGAGTGAAACCACACACACACACACACACACACACACAGCCTTTACATTTTTAGACATGTCTTAGGCAGCACAATAGCTGGGCAGCTGCCTACCTTCCATGTTGTTAGACCTTCCTATCGATAACCTACCTTCCTACCTTCCTATCGATAACCCCAAGTTATCACCTATTATTTACTATGCTCCATCTGGGTCGCTTTCAACTCCAACCAGGCTGCACTCTGGGCCACGTTCTCTTGTCCCTTAGCCCAGAGCAGCTTCTTTCTCCTTTCTCCTTGTGGTCCTCTCTCTCTCTCTGAGCCCTCGAAATCTAAATCCCACCTATGTCTCTTCTCCCCAGCCACAGGCTGTCGGCATCTTTATTCACCAATCAGAATTGTGTTGGGGGCAGACAGTAAAAAACAAAACCTCAACAGAGACTGTGAACTTGGCAAGGAGGGTTTGTAGGGAGCAGAGGGAAGGGGGGGAAATGATCTAATTATATTATAATATCAAAGATAAAAACAATAATTTAAAAAGACATGAAGCAGAGGTGGAAATTTATAAGGAAAGAACAAATTTCTGTGGGGAAAAGGGTTTGGGTGTAGAAGACAGATAACAGGAAGAAAGTGGAGGAATTCACGAGAGTTCAGGCAGAGTGGCCAGAGCTGAGGCAGGGACCCAAGAGAGAGAAGGAAGGTGAGTCAACTTCTTCTCTCACCATCCACCCTCACACTGGCTGCCTGCTGAGGACTTGTGCCACCAAGGGAAGCGTGGTCCTACGCCAGCTGTCCTGAAAGAGGCGGCCCTCCATTCCTCTCTTTCACTATAAGTGGGAGCTGGGCTTCCAGTTGTAAACATGCGATCCAGCCCTGTGTACAGTGGTTTAAATAAAGGCATGTTTCCTTTTCCTCCGATTTTACTCTCCTCAGCCACAGACACTAGGGTGGCCGCGATGTTCCACGCATTATGCCATCCAGAAGGAAACTGCCTCTGTCCCACTGTGCCAGCGAGGCTAAGGCCTTTCTGAGACCTGCTGGTGACAGCGGTGCCATTTAGCCAGCCTTGGTAAGGGGGCCTGGGAAGCAAACACTTAGCTTTCTTAGCAGTGCTGGCAATGGCAGGTAGGAAGAGGGCGGATGTTGAAAATGGGTGTTAGAGTCTAGGAATGCCAGGCAGTGGTGGCGCACGCCTTTAATCCTAGTACTTGGGAGGCAGAGGCAGGAAGATTTCTGAGTTCGAGGCCAGCCTGGTCTACAGAGTGGGTTTCAGGACAGCCAGGGCTACACAGAGAAACCCTGTCTCGAAAAACCAAAAAAAAAAAAAAAAGTCTAGGGATATCCATCAGAGGTCTAGTGTGGACGAGGTCTTGTGTCCTACGGTGCTGCTGCTGCTGCTGCCAACAGTGGCTGATGATGGTGATGATGGTGGCGGTGGTGATGGAGATGAGGATGGTGATGATGAGGATGGTGGTGGCCAGTAGTGATGGCGGTAATGACGTTAAACAATATGAGTGCTGGCTAAGAGCCTTTGCCACCTGCCATAGACACTTGAAAAGCAACACTTGCGTGACTATAAACACATTATTGCGTTCATCTTTGAGTCTGCTACACTGTCTCTAAGTAGGACAGACAGAGTCAAAGCAAGCCACAGCAGCATGAGAGGGGTCTGTATTGATCTTGAGATGAATGGTCTCAGCTCTCCATAGCCTGCTATGGCAGTCGGGCAGGGTTGATAGCACCTTCACGTCCATGTATATGGAAAACTTGGTTCCCGGACGCAGAGTATAGACCGCAGAGCCATGGAAGGATGGAGTAGCAGACAGAGGAATCCGTCCCCCACCCGGACACACTAGGCTGCGACATGTCAAGAGTCAGCAAATGAGTGAGACAGTGCAGTGTCAGCATGAGCTCTGAGTCTCTGGGCACGAGGGAGCCCACCTTAGGGTCCTCCTGGACCCTAGTATACCCCTCCCAATCAAAGCGCAAAGAGGACACTCACAGATCAGTACCCTTCTGCCATGACTAGAAGCCCATATGCGGTGAAACCCACGTGCAGAATGCAGGTGTCACACCGGACTGCTAGAGTGTCACCCAGTTTGAATTCTCAATCCGATTTGATTTTAAAACGAAGCTTTTCAGACCCGGCGGCTTCTTCAGGCTCCATAGTTTGCTCTCCAGCCTCGCTAGGAGACGCATCCGTCTCAGCAATTGAGCTTGCAAAGTGAAGTCATTTTGAGGTAGCATCCTCTTGGCCTGGCCTGGCCATTTCCAGGGTTCTCTCTGGTCCAGGCAGGCGTCTGTGAGCGGTTTCAGTGGTAGCCTAACCACGATCCCTGTGTCCAGCGAATGAGATTCTGAGGGGGCCAAGAGCTTTGGAAACGAACAGTGCTCCAAAACTTAGATGCAGTTCAAGTCCACAACAGTCTTTGGAGAATGTTGGTTTGCAGAGGTTTGTTTTGTTTTGTTTTCAGCAGACCCAGGCAGATGTTTTCTTCAGACTTATGAGCCCAATGCTGAGAAGCGGACATTGAGGCAGATTGTGTGTGTGCCTGTGCGTGTGTGCCAGTGTGTTTGTGTGCATGTGTGTATGTGCATCTGTGTGTGTCTGTGTGTGTGTGTGACTGTGTGCGTGTGTGACTGTGTGTGCATGTGTCTGTGTGCCTCTGTGTGTGCGCGGGGCGGGTGTGCGTCTGTGTATGTGCATGTGTGTCTGTGTGCGTGTCTGTGTGTGTGTGGGGGGGGGTATGTGTGTGCCTGCGTGCATGTGTGAATGCATTCATGTGTGGCAGCCACGCCAGTGATCCTGGTGTCCTGCCATCAGTGAGACCATGATAGCGGGATGTTTATGCGTTGCTGTAGTTATTATTACCCCCACTACTATTTTTAAGTTAAGACACGTTCCTTGGGCCGGTCAAATGCCAGCAAGCCTGATGTCCTGAGTTCAATCCCCAGGTCCCAGTTGGTGGGAGGAAAGAACCAGCTCCTATATGTTGCCCTCTGACCTCTGTAGGTGTGCTACAACAAACAAACACTACAAATAAATACGTTATTTTACATATTTTAAAAGTGTTTTTCCATTTTATTTATTTTTTCTCTTTTTTTTTGGGGGGGGGGACTGGGAATAGAACCCAGAACCTTGAACCTGCTAGGTAGACGCTCTGCCGTTAAGCAACATCCCAGTCCTTAATTTATCTTCTTGATGAATTGCATCTCACAAATAGAAAGCTGGCGGGGACAGTTAGTTAGTTACAAAGCCAGGGTTTTAAATGAAGGCTCCAGTGTCTCAGACTTGTGCTCTAATTACCGGATGACAGCTGAAAGGCCTCCCAGTTAACCAGCCCTAGCGACGGACGAGTCCCAGCTGGGCGGTGGCATGGAGTGAAGATGCTTTTCAGATTGTTCACTAGATCTTCCAGCAGGCACAGCCCAGAGCAGCGTCACCCCTGGCGACGATGCTCTGTCACTGTGCAGGTTGGGTTTGTCCATCAAACCATTTCCAAGCTGTGGCAGTGACTGGTTAGGATCACCTCAACCTGCCACTGGGCTTACCTACCGGAAACGCCAGGCAGGGGATCACTTTCTTCCTCCGCTGCGCACATCGTCTGATAGTAAGCAGGGCCTGTTCTCAGAGCGCCATCGCACACAGCTAAGCGGTGACACTCTCAGAGACACACCTATCCTCGGGTGAGATGATGCCAAGTCGCTTTGGTGGCATCTAAGAGTGATCGCCGTATTACTCCTTATAAAATAATCCCAGAGGGAGGCAGATCTTTGAGGGCCGTTGGCTGACACCGTCTGGAGTAACGGCCATTCCTGGAAGGTGGAGCACTGCCATGCTGGCATTTCCAACTTAATTTCATTGTGATGGTCTCCTGAGGGGAGACCTCAGGCCAGGACAGTGAGGAGCCGTACACGCACAGTGACGTAATGGAGGCACAGAAGGGACCTTGCAACGCCAGGGCCCACGTCTTACTTCAGAAAGCTGCCGTTCCTTCCATCATAACTGGCCCTCTGGCTTATTCAGGTAGTGGGATGTGGTGCGTGTGAGTGGCAGGCCACGGGCAGGATCAGTCTGGCACATAGTGGGCGTAAAGGGACCATTGCCCAATTGTCTGCAACTTGTCTTATCCCATAAAGGATTCTACCTCACTCATAACGTCATAACGATGATGCAGTAGAAATGCAAAGCCAGGACTCAGGGCAAATAAAATGAAAATAAAAACCAGACCAAGAGTCTCGAGGCCACGCAGGGGCTGACACCACTGGCACTACCGAGCTTCCTGTCTGAGTTGGAGCTCCTGGTAAAGCAGAGGGAGAATCCTTAATTCTCATCTCCCCGAAAGCAGGCTGAGTTCGAAAAGAGTTTTCAGAAAGTCTCCACGTGAGAGTCTGCACTCTTCTGGGGTGGAAGGGGTGGTATCAGTGATGCTTCTCCACAAATACTTGGATTTGATTCCACCGAGCTTCCTTTCCCTCTTTTCTCTCTTTAGCTGGGCCGCACTCCGCAGTCCAGGCTGGCATGGAGCTTGCGGTGAACCTCCCGGCTCTGCCTCCCAAGTGCCCCGGTTATAAGCTGTGCCCTTTCATTTCCATTTCTTTCTTTCATTCTTTATTCTTTCTTTCTTTCTTTCTTTAGATTTATTTATTATATGCGTATGAGTACACTGTAACTGACACTGTAGCTGTCTTCAGACACACCAGAAGAGGGCATCAGTTCCCATTACAGATGGTTGTGAGCCACCAACTGGGTGCTGGGAATTGAACTCAGGACTTTTGGAAGAGCAGTCAGGGCCCTTAACCATTGAGCCGTCTTTCCACCACCACCACCACCACCACCACCACCACCATTCATTTCCTAATAACAAATTTTAATCAAAACCCTTCCCATCAGCCCCGTGAGCATGAGACAATGCCCAGGCCGGCGAAGCTTGTTTGTCCGGGTCAAGTGCACGGACTCCCTGAGTCTCACAAGGTCAAGGGCGGGGTTGGAGCACCCAGAGGCGCATGCGCTCAAACCTTCTTGGGAAAGCCTCTCTCAGTGGATGTCTCTCCAGTCTCATGAGCCTTGTTGCATACAGTATAGACTGCCAGGCTGGGACAAGGGCTTAGACAGCTTATCCATGAGGCGGTGCCAGTTCTGGTGCCAAGACAAAGCTGGAGGCCAGCAGGGCGGTCATACAGCCCCTCCCCACCCCGCCTCACCCCGCCCCTGGGCAGCTCACTGGCCTCAGCCAGCTGTGGCCCATCTTCCTGCTGCTGCACTGCGGAGGGAAATGGCAGTGTGGTGTGGTGGCGCCAGGGGACTGGAGATGCCAATCTCCCGCCCTCCTCCGTCCCCCTCAAGGGAACTCAGCTCTTCTGCACACACTGACAACACAAGCCCCTTAACCGTGCTCCACTCTTCCTGGATAGGGAGGAGCATACCCGGATGAGGAAGATCAGGGGAGGGGCTGTCCCTGGAAAAGTCCGCCACAGCCAAAGCAAGGGAAGAAAGAAGCAATGAGAACAGTGGACTGGGCAGACCAGAAGGGCGTTCATCCGGGGCTGCCGGCAAGCTGGCTGGCTCGGGACATCCGGCCCAGGAGATGGCAAGCTTTAACCAGCTTGCTCTTTGTAGGTCTCACAGAGGCAGGACTGGTCCAGTCTTTGAGGCCCAGCCCAGTGTCACAGAAATTCCAGGAAAACAACTCCCTGTTCTACTCCTCTGAGGCATCCTGTCTTTGACTGTGATCCCAGGTGACACGCGGCAGGCTCTGTCTTCTCCAACAGTGACAGACAGCGGGCCTGCTTCCCCACCAGCCTCTCTCACAGGCCGGCTGGCCCAAGCTGTTAGGAATGACAGTGCCTGATTCCTCCTCCTTCATCAGCACCGTGGAGCACCCCCTCCCGGCCGCCCCCTTGTCGTAGCTTTAATTACTATTTCTCCTGCTCCATAATACAATTAATCTTCCCTCCTAGCTGAGATTTATGACCTCAGAGGCCCACGGGATTTTTGAGCAATTTACCTGCAGCCTCGGTCTCTGATTACCCACAGGGAAATAGCAAGTGAGTCTGTGTACAAAGTCCACAGAATATATGTATAGGTATAGATAGGTATAGGTCTATATGGGCAAATGCTTGCTTTAGGGTGGCTTCTTGTCACTGCTTACGCAGCTATAGCCTTAGGGACCATGGCAGGAGGGGGCCACAGAGCAAGTGATCTATTTTCTTAAGCTTCCGTGAAAAGACAGGTGTGCCCATGCTTGTGGGAGGGCAGAGGGGGCATGCGAGCCTCCCACACCTGACTGTGGCAGGCCCCTCCCAGGGAAATAGAAGGGAAAGGCAGCTGAAGAAAAGCTAACGTGGGGCCACTTCCGTGGTCCCGTGGAGGACTGGGAAGGATCTGTCAGGAAAAGCAGCAGACAGGTGCACTAGCCTGGATTGTGTCAGGGCAGAGGAATACTAAACACAGCTCCCTGGCGATGGCACCCACCAGGGATGGTGTCTGCTGCTTCTCCCACACTTGAAGACCTGGGAATTCCTCAGCACCAATGTGGCTGCTGCCAGCACGTGGCCTCGGCTGTATGCAGATGTTGGTAGAGGAGAACCGGGCAGAGTCGGGTCCCCCTTACACAAAGAGAGGCGTTCTGCATGAAGTGGGAAAGCAGGCGGCGAGTCAGTCAGGCTGCCGAGTTGGTTGAATCCAGCAGAACCTGCCTCTCGAGGTCTGCGGGCCTAGGTTCTGGAACTTCCCATGTCTCCGAGAACACAGACTGACTTTTGACTTTCTGTCACCATGATACCCAAGAAAGTAACTTAAGAGTACAGGTTCTGGCTCCTAGTCTCAGAGATTCCGACGATCCACAGCCAGCCGCCTCCATCACCGGGGGCTTGTGGCGAGGACAGAATGCCAGCTCTCGGTGGGCTCGCAGCACAGAGAGATCCCCGAGGGATCCAGGACAAGACGTCTGCTTCAGAGGCCCGTCCCCAGGGTCCTCCTTCAGCTATGAACTCGGTGGTGTGTTAACCCTCTGACGAGGCTAGCCCACCAGGGTCTGATCTCACTCAACAGCATCACCAGCTGGCACCCAAGCCCTGGGCACACAGGCCTCAGGCGGCTTTGCAGCATCAATGAACCGGGCCGAGGCAGCTTCCGGAACAGCCTGCCTCTCCGTAAGACACCCGCAGCTGATAAATTCATATGATGGGTGATTTTGGAGTCATCCCCCCGTTTGAAAACATGCTTTGCTGTTCAAATAATGGAGAATTACCTACAAGGACATGGCCAGTTCTAGCGCTTGCTCTTGCAACTTCGATTTGAGCCATCCGTTTACTGACTAGGCCTGTCCCCACATCCCCACCCCAAGCTCTGAGATATTTCCAAACACCGTGTAGAAGAAAGTGTATGTGGAAACTTGATCCAGAGGTTCAGGATCTCAAGTCGACAGGGAAAGGCCTCTGGGCCACATCTGCTGTGTAGAAGCACCAGAAAAAATATGTGGAACCATGTCCCCTGCCAACCCCAGACAAGGCGTGCGCCAGCCTGTAAGAGTAAAGGTCACGACCCTGAACTAACAGAGGACACAGTAGTGTTTACCCCATGTGTAATCTGCATGCCGTGTCCTCAGGTAGGACTGAGACCTGGTAACTAGAGAGTCTAGTGACCACTTGACCACTTCCTCTACCAAGATCTCCCAAGTGGAAAAATGTGCTTAGACCTACATCAGGCCTCGGTTACTCAGAAGAGTCTCCTGATCCAAAGGGGGGGGGGGGGGCTACACAGAGCACATAGTGCCAACTAGCCTGCCTAGCTTTATTATTTAACTTTTAGGAGAATAGTGTAACGGCTCTGCGTGCCCGTGCTGATGGTTTGATTTCCCTCATCTTGTTTCCTCTATTTGCGTAAACACCCCAAGTCCCCCCAATCCCTAGGATACGTCAAACATCTGGGACACTGTGCTGTCTCACCCATGACCAGTCCCACGGAGGAGAACCTTACTCAGCCTGTCTGCTGTACCAAGTCCCACTCTGTCTGGAAGCAGGTGGGCTAGTACAGCCAAGGGGACGGGGTGGGGGTCCATGAGATCTGCTGTCCGCTCCCGTCTCCTCCCTGAGACCCACAACCTTCACACAGTGAACCTGGGGTGGCGACGTGTCTTTCCTGTTCCCCAGACCCCGAGTTTCCTACGAGGACCGCCGAACTCTTGTCTGCTTGATAGCAGAGGAGGGAAGCAAGTCAGCTCTAAAATCCCAGCCAGGCACCGGAAGCAATTGGTAAGAAGCACGATCGGACACTGTGTGACCGGTCACTGCGTGCGTAAGAACCGAGGCCCTGCTTCCAGCGAGCTCAGATGAGAAACAGTCAGAGTTCCCTGCTCAATGGCATGGGTGCCATTTTAGTGGAAATATTCTCCGTCTGGTCCGTCCCAGTCCCACCGAGTTGGCCGCATGGAGTGTCCCTCACCACAGCCTTTGAAGTAGACCATAGATGGAGACCCACCGTGGCCATGCACGCATCCTAACCACGTGTCCTCTCCCACAGCCCTGGTGAGGACCCAGCTTTGTGAGGCCTGTCTGCCCCACTAATCTTCATTTAATTCCCTCCCTGAGGCCTGTTGTCACAGAGGGCACCCCTGCTGACAGCCCCTCTGTACCCCCTCTTCTGAGTGGCACCCTGGAAAGGGCGGGAGGAGCCGCACACATTAGCCCCTCAGCGAGCACAGCCATTCTTTGCTGCTGTCCGGCTGCTTTCATGTCTCTGCAACAAAGAGAGCAGCTGCCAAGAGACCTCACTGTCCCTACAGAACGCCCCAGGCTGGCAGCAGCCCGAACCCGCCAAAGGAGACACCAGCGGAGGGAGAGGCCGGCTCAGCGAGGCGAGGCTAGCCTCCTTGCCCTTCCCTGTGCGCGGAAGCTGTAATTTTGAAAGCCCTCCTCTGGTTCTTTGTGGGCCAGTGGAAGATAAGGAAGCAGCAGCAGCTGTCAGGAAACCAGATCGGTTCGCTATAACCAGCAGGCGGCTTCCCTCACGAATCATCGCAACCCTGGGCAGCCATTCCCATCCCTACTGCTGCTCCCTGCTCACAGCCCAGACCCTTAGGCCAGAGTAAGAGAAAGAGACTCTCCTGCTGCCGCCTTGTGCATTAGCCACACCGTCCTGGGTATTATTCACAAAGCAAGATGTACAAGTTGCTTTATTGCATTTCTTCCTTTCTTTCTTTGTATGCTTTTGAGATAGTCTTATGTTGCCCAGGATGGCCTCGAACTCACAACCCTCCTGTCTCTTGGGTCCTGGGATTACAGGCATGACCCACGATGGCCAGCACTCCATGTCTCTGGTATGATTATAGTCTGACTTTATTGTTTTTAAAGGGGCGGGGGGGGTGGCAAAGACTTGATTTTAAAACAAAAACAAGAAAGTAAGACCTCAGACTCATTTCAGGTCTGTCTGTCTGTCTGTCTGTCTCTAGGACACTCAACTGAGTAGGGTGGAGGTGTGCCTGTAAACCAGGACTTTTGACTTTGTCTAAAGCCGGATATTTTCCTGCGACTGGGGTTGTAAGAAAATGGGTTTCAGCTGTCCCCATAGGAGGGCAGCAGTAGCAAGGCCTTGTATTTGGTGGGTCAGGAGAGCTACACAGAGGCATGCTGGGCCCGGCAGCCTTCTCTGAGAAGGCCTCTCGGCCTTTCTTCCCCTTATATCCCCAACCAACCAGCGATCATATGGGCGTCTAAAATGCTGCAGTAGACTCTGGAGGCTGTTCAGGGATCACTGAGTACACAGGTGTCATTAGGAGGCCGGGGGGTGGGGTGGGGATGGGGGGCAGAGCAGGCAGGGCCAGGCGGGGCTTGTACCCACAGTGGTCCTGGGTGGGCAGATCCTCTGGCCCACTTTAGAGAGGAGAAAGGTAGTATATGATTCATTTTGTACAAGGATAGTTGAAACCATGACTCCTGAAGGCAGTTTAGGAGGACTGTCTAAAAGTGGGTCTCTAACTGCCATGTCTCCATGTTCCCACCATTAAAAGGCCCACCACACTGGAGGGGTATTTCTTCAGTTCTCCAACCCCGCCAGGCTCTGGAAACGGCGGTGCCCCCCTCGGAGAGAAAGCTGGCGCCATGCCCTGTTCCACACCTGGACACGACCCCAGGAATGTCACTTGTCCTGAGGGGTCAGAGCCCTGACCCCTCGCATGCAACACCCGGCCGCTCTGTCTGTCCAGCGCAGGACTGCGGGTCAGAGCAGAACCCATCCGCCTGCACATCACGATGCTTCGGCAGTCATTGCTTCCGTGTGTACGCAACAGCTGCTGCGTCCACCAGTTTCAGGGCAACCTCATCAGTACAGGGGGCGCTCCAAGTTTTTATTTGCTAATTTAGCGTGGGTAAAATGGTTCTTCGGGGTTGGTTTATTTTGCATTTCACTGATTATTAAAGGAAATTAGTGCTCCCCATTCCTCTCTGCGTCCCTTCGGCTGAGTTGTCTGTGGACATTTATTATCCTCTTCCTATTTGAGTAAATTAGGACCTTGATTTTTTTTTTTCTTTTTAAGCCAACAGTGAATTTTTATGATTTTTCACAGCAGCTGCTACAATTTTTCGTATGTTTTCACATATTTCCTAGTGTGTTGTGTTTGCCCTTTAATTTTGTGTGTTTATTTGCAAAACATTCTCTTTTTTGCCATCGAATCTGTTGGGTTTCCCTGGTGGTTTTGAAACGTGGAAAGCCATCCTCGCTCTGCAGCCCTGACAGGGCTTGACCACGCCCACCTCCAGTGGGTCTGCTCAGGACTGTGCTCCCTTGGATTGAGCTGTAAATGGCACTCTCTCTAACCTTCTGTTCTCTCCTCGGCCGCTCCAGGGATCATCCACCAGATGAAAGGCGATTACGACACAGCCCTGAAGCTCCACAAGACACACCTGTGCATCGCCCAGGAGCTGAGCGACTATGCGGCCCAGGGCCGCGCCTACGGGAATATGGGCAACGCCTACAATGCCCTGGGCATGTACGACCAGGCTGTCAAGTACCACCGCCAAGAGCTGCAGATCTCCATGGAAGTGAACGATCGTGCCTCTCAGGCCTCGACTCACGGGAACCTGGCTGTCGCCTACCAGGCCCTGGGAGCCCACGACCGGGCGCTGCAGCACTACCAGAACCACTTGAACATCGCCCGGGAGCTGAGAGACATCCAGAGCGAGGCCCGGGCTCTCAGCAACCTGGGGAACTTCCACTGCTCCAGAGGAGAGTATGTCCAGGCCGCACCGTACTACGAGCAGTACCTGCGCCTCGCTCCCGACCTCCAGGACATGGAAGGGGAGGGGAAGGTCTGTCACAACCTCGGCTACGCCCACTACTGCCTCGGGAACTACCAGGAGGCCGTGAAGTACTACGAGCAGGACCTGGCTCTCGCCAAAGACCTTCATGACAAACTGAGCCAAGCAAAAGCCTATTGCAACTTGGGCCTGGCCTTCAAGGCTCTGCTGAACTTTGCTAAAGCTGAGGAGTGTCAGAAGTACCTTCTGTCCCTAGCCCAGTCCCTGGACAATTCCCAGGCAAAGTTTCGAGCCCTAGGGAACCTGGGTGATATATTTGTCTGCAAAAAGGATGTAAACGGTGCGATAAAGTTCTACGAGCAACAGCTGGGCCTATCTCACCACGTGAAAGACAGAAGGCTGGAGGCCAGTGCCTATGCGGCCCTGGGGACTGCGTACCGAATGGTCCAGAAGTACGACAAGGCCTTGGGTTATCACACACAGGAGCTGGAGGTCTACCAGGAGCTGAGTGACCTGCCGGGGGAGTGCCGGGCTCACGGGCACCTGGCGGCTGTCTACATGGCCCTTGGGAAATACACAATGGCATTCAAGTGTTACCAGGAGCAGCTGGAGCTGGGGCGGAAGCTGAAGGAGCCGAGCCTGGAAGCCCAGGTGTACGGCAACATGGGCATCACGAAGATGAACATGAACGTGATGGAGGACGCCATTGGCTACTTTGAGCAGCAGCTGGCCATGCTTCAGCAGCTCAGCGGGAACGAGTCTGTTCTGGACAGGGGCCGGGCCTACGGCAACCTGGGGGATTGCTACGAGGCCCTGGGGGACTACGAGGAAGCCATCAAGTATTACGAGCAGTACCTATCTGTCGCCCAGAGTCTGAACCGCATGCAAGACCAAGCCAAGGCCTACCGGGGTCTAGGAAACGGACACAGGTAACGTAGACAGGGAATGGGGCTAGAGAAACGCATGCAAGGTGGAGCCGTGGCAGGAAGGGCAGTTGCAAGCTACAGAGCAGTCGGCTGCCATGCCTCTCATTTGGCTTTTCAACAGTTCATTGACTTAAGTGGGGATAGCGTTGCTGTCGTGTGTGTGAAAGACACACCACAGCCCAGAGAGGGCAGGCTCGTGCCTGAGTTACACCCCAGGACTCAGACCTCACGTGTGGTACGCAGTGACCAAGATGATAGAGTTCGTAGGGAGGGGACGCTGAGTGGATCTGCGCAGCCAACCTTTGAGGGCACCTCCGAATTTTATGAACGTGTTTATTAGCAGAGCGTTTGGTAGCCACCGGTTATTCAGTCCCATCTGGTAACAGAGAGACAGGGCCTGTGTGCCAGTCCTCACCCACGCCGGGCTCCTGCATAGCTGACCACACAGTACAGCAATGCTGTACTAAACTCACGTCCGTCGGCTGTGGAACAGGGGAAACCGAGGCTCAGACGATAAGACCCACATGCCCAGACAACTGGCTCCATCTGCCACCGAAAGCCACATTCCTTCTGCGCTGATTGTCTCTGAGCAGCACACACAAAAGGCTGTGCCAGCCGAGGGATGCTCCCCGCAAGGGGGAGACCCAAGAAGGTGCCTGTGTGTACAGACAGGGCCTCCTGCGGGGGCACAGGATCAGGGCTCCTGGAGCGGAGGAAGAGGTCAGACTAATCGTCACCCACAGACTGCCCCAAGAAACTCGGGGTGAGCGATTTATAGCTCCTGTAAAGTGATTTCAAAAGCACCGTCTCAGCAGTAGTGGAGGCTGGGAGGCCCGAGTCCCGGACCCTGCTATCATCGTGTCTATTAATATATTTTATGTTTCCTCGGGGGTGCACGTCCCACTGAATTGCAAGCTCCTGGGAAGGTCACTAAGGGATGACTTTTGAATTGCTTTCCAGATTATGAAATTCCTCTGCATCTCACTCTAAGGGCGCATGATAGATTTTTAGCTAGAGAAGGAGTTAAGAGCCTCTATAGTAAGTGACAGTGACGAATGCTTTTCATTTTCTCAGGGGCTTTAGCATGTCTGCACCTGCACAGACTGATGTCATTGCTTCTCTGTCTGCATCCCCACAGGGCGACGGGGAGCTTGCAGCAGGCCCTTGTGTGCTTCGAGAAGAGGCTTGTGGTGGCCCATGAACTCGGGGAGGCCTCCAATAAAGCCCAGGCCTACGGAGAGCTGGGAAGTCTGCACAGCCAACTAGGGAACTATGAGCAAGCCATCTCCTGCCTTGAGCGCCAGCTGAACATTGCCAGGGACATGAAGGACCGAGCCTTGGAAAGTGACGCGGCCTGCGGCCTGGGGGGTGTCTACCAGCAAATGGGAGAGTACGACACAGCCCTGCAGTACCACCAGCTCGATCTGCAGATTGCGGAGGAGACAGACAACCCCACGTGCCAGGGCCGGGCCTATGGGAACCTGGGTCTCACCTATGAGTCCCTGGGTACTTTCGAGAGGGCCGTGGTCTATCAGGAGCAGCACCTGAGCATCGCGGCGCAGATGAACGACTTGGTGGCCAAGACCGTGTCCTACAGCAGCCTGGGAAGGACTCACCACGCCCTGCAGAACTACTCGCAGGCAGTCATGTACTTACAGGAAGGTAGGCAAAAGGCTGCACCAGGGGTTACACAGCCAGCCCTCCCCACCAGGTTTCCCTCCATAGTTTTAAGGTGTTTCCCTTTCTTGCCCCAGATTTCTGGACCTCTAATGCCTCCCCCTCCCTCGGTTTTGGTACCTGCCCCTAGCCCACTGCCCAAATAGCCGAAACCCTTTTGGTTGTCAGAGCAGCGACTGGACACATGACACATCCTCACCAGTCGGATCTTAAGACATGAGGGCATAAAGTCAGGAGGGGCCACTGCAGAAACAAGCCCAGCTGCCCCAGGCCGTGGTGACCTTCCAGAAGAAACCTAAGCACCACAGCCTACGGTTCTCAGCTCAGGCACAGCAGCTGCTAGCCCAGTGTCTTCTACCTGGGGCCCGGCCAGGCTTCTTCTGGTGTTTGCTCTGACAGTGGACAAACTGATGTTAAGGAGCCAGCCTGGAAATTGGGCACCTCTCCTGCTGCTGCTACAGAGTCTGTCGATTACCTGAAGCTGGTGGGGCCTTCCTATGTGAGGTAGAGTCTCACAGCAAAGGTGTTGCCTTTCTTCCCCGTACTGGGGTGTCCCTGCTCCGGAAGCCCTCAGAGGTGCACAGGGCCACTGTACGTAGGAGAGAGAGAGAGGTAGGTGTGCTTGCTGGCGAAAGACTTGGCTCCAAGCTTGAGTCTGAAACACCATTGTAAGGTCTTCCACCTGCAGCCCCTTAGGCCAGATTTTACTTCTCACAGCAAAACTCAGACATGCCCTCTTTGCTATCCTCTGCTTTCCTTTTTATCTTTCCCTCTTCGACAGTGGTGAGGAGCACATTAGCTCATTTCACATGCTAGGCATATTCTCTACACTGAGCTACACCGCCCAGTCCAAGAACTATCCACATATCCCTGTGTTTGCAGCTTTGTCACCGAGGCGTGGAGAAGTATGGCGATTTGACCCTGACCCTTACGTTAGTTCATTGCAGAGCGGGCTCAGCCCCTGTCTGGAGTTGTTTCTGACCTCACAGAAACTTCGGGGTTGAGGCAGCCTTACCCTCCTGTTCTCTAGCCCCAGGGGACGTCCCCAGGGTGGATCCCCAAGAGACTGAGTGGACAGTAGCTACAGGCTGGCAGCGGCTCAGCGCAGGCCTGCAGTGGAGACGTTCTGAAGCTGGGGCCACTGTCCCACCCCTCTATGGCTTCCACGGGCCCCTAGCTTTGCTGAAATTCTAGTATCGTAATGGTCCCGGCACCTAGCGGCGGCTTTCTGCCAAATGTGTGAGACCCAGTGTGCAGGGTTTGCAACAGGGGCCTTACTGTTCATTCCCTTCTAAAATACCATTTCTGGGGAGCAGCTGGCTATGCTGGGACATTGTCACACAGTTCTATATTTGCGGAAAACTCTGCAGTTCCGTTTTATTGTCTCTTGTTATAGGTCTCATAGAACTCTAAAAACTTAAATTTGAAAACTCCCCATAGTGGCTGAGAGGGTTTGTAAAGCCTAACGAGGTGTCTCTAGTGCACTCTGAGCAGACTCGGGACACTGTAGAGCACCTGATGGTACTCTCCAAGTGTGGGGCAGGAGGTCCTGCAGACCTGCAGCAGAGGGCCAGTTCATCTGGAAGTCTCCCCAGCTTCCCCCTGCTTGCCCTGTGCAATGGAATGCTGTGTGGGGCTGAGTCTGAACAACTCCCAGATGGTGTGACTTGTCACCGGCTAACAGGGCTTTCCAGACAGCCCTTCTCACTCTGGAAACTAGCAAAGAAAGTAGGCTCGATCCAGTGACTCTCCGGGGCTTTACCACAGCGCAGGAGAGCTGACCATGCAGAGTGGAGTGTGCAGGCTCCTAGAAGGCGTTCAAGTGCCCCTTCCCAGTGGCCTGTGGACACCTTTCTTGCTGGGGACACACTTGGAACCAAGTGAGGTCCCTCTCTCACAGAATTTGTCTTCCAAGGGGGTTACCAAAAGAGCCATACTTGTGACTCAGACCGAGGACTTGCCAGACATCTGCACTGAAGGACAGTGTGGTGCATCCTTTGAAAGTCACAACAACCAGACCCATGCTGGTTCTCCCAAGAACCATTGTCTTTCATGTGAATTATTTATAAATTCTTCTGTTGCCCACTGGCATGATTTAAACTCAGGATGCTATTTCTGAGCTCTTTGAGCCATGTGTTTTGAAATGCATCATAAATTAGGAGGCTGACCCCCCTGGCGGCACTATTCACAGCAGCCACTCAGCTGACTCAGGGCCTTTAAAAATCGGGAATCACACTGGCCCAGAATGCTTGGTGCTGGGCTTCCTGCCCTGACTTAGATGAGAGAGGAACCCTGGCTTGTGTGTACAGTTGAGCTGTGGGAGCCATGCAGTGGCTCGTGTGCAGAGAACACTGGAATGCAGGCAGAGCGTCAGAGACCAGCATAGTGACCGATATGATGAACCGTGGTTGTCACAGTTAGCCCCACAAAGCCCTAGAGGTGGCTGATGTCCTGAAAACCCAAAGCTTGCTGTGAGTGAGTGACCCACCGCAGGTGCCCATGTGGAGACCATGGAAACGAGGGCAGCCGTTCAGCCTTCCAGCTCATGGTAGCACTTGCTTTGCAACCCCGCTGAGGCACATCACAGATGGGACCCAGAGCCTGTCGGCAGCTTCAGTCACAGGAGCAGGGTCCAGCTGTGCGCTGTTCCGCTTTCAAGAGACACTCACGAGCCTCTCATCAGCGGATGGTGTGGGGTGAGATAGGCATGTTGTCTTAGCCTCTATACCTGGCTGTCAGGAAAAGCCTTTCCCAGGCAGAGAATCTGGGAATATGAATGTATCTGCCAGGACCTTTCATTTGCAGAGCTAAGCGGTTTGCGTCTGTGAGGGCAGCCAGGTTAGGGGACGTTGGTTTTCCTGTTTCTGCCTGCCCTAACCAACCTATCCACTGCCAACAGCCATGACCTGGGCTCCTGCTGCGGCATCTCCTCACTTCCTGTAGCACCAGAAGCGTCCTCTCCCCGGGGTGGTTTGGCATCTTCTACAGCCTTACTTACATGCATCAGAAGCAAAACCGCCAGTCAGTCCCTGTCCCCTCTCCTTATGGTTCCCTGTCTGTTTTCAGGTTTAAGGTTAGCTGAGCAACTGGGTCGAAGAGAAGATGAAGCAAAAATTCGCCACGGTCTTGGTCTCTCCCTTTGGGCAAGCGGAAACCTGGAGGAGGCTCAGCACCAGGTACGCAGAGCTAAAGCGCCCACCACGGCGGCTGTCTCAGCAGCTGTGGAGTTCTCAGGGGTGCTGACCTGTCTACTAGGCTAATGCACCCAGAGCCCCAGCCTGTGTAGCCGGAGAGCTGCCAAGACTCTCGCTCAACCCAGGAGGCAGATCTCTTGATTTCTCAGATCCTCACGTTGTGCACTGTGGCCATGGTCAGTATAAAAAAACCATGCTCGTTCTTGAGTGGAGAGGTAAGATCAGGATGTGTGGCTATTGAGCTTACCGTCCTTAGAGGTCTCTAGCTAGGGCAGAGGGTATAACCTCTCCCCCTTTCTCGTAGGGAGTCCCTGTTGCTGAAGAGGAGAGTGTTGTCACACTCGCTGTGGGTGGGCAGGAGATGTCTGCTTCAAACTCAGCCCTTGGCTGTTTTAGTGATTCCTGAGAACAGTGTGCCAGGAAAAGGGGGATCCCTCCACGAGCCCACTGAGGCCTGTCTCCAGAGGAGCAGCCTGGGCCCAGGCTGGGACTGGGTCCATGCTGCAACCTGCTGGGGTGTTAGGGTGCTGGGCCATGAGCTTAGAAGTGTTAAAGATTGAGGCTGAATGTAACTCAGCAGGGAAGAGTGGAGGATTTGAGTTCAGTTCCCAGCACTCACACCGGGCACTTCCCAACCACCTATAGCTCCCCATCTAGAGTACCCAACAGCCTCTTCTGGACTCCACAATCACCTACAGACAAGTGTGCAAGTGGACACACAGCCCATGCACACCAATAAAAATTTAAAATACTCTTTTAAAAAGTATTAAAGGCAACGACAAAGATTTAATGCCTCCATTTCCTATGTACAAGAATCAAAGTTTATATCAACGCAGCAATTTACCGTTTTGGAAGCACTTCTGCTCCCTGAGCCATTCCTCAAACTCCGCAGCAAGACAGATGACAGCTTTATCAACCGAGAAGAAGCCGAGGCTCTGTGCCCTGGCCAGAGTCTGACAGTGCTGAGTGGCAGAGTCCGGGGCATCTCCATCTGCTCTCCTGCTCCGGGCGCCTGGCTCTGAGCTGCCAGCCGGTATAAATGTGGAGCTTCGGGGACAGGGTCTCCCAGGGAAATGTCAGCTGTCTGGTCCTCAAGGTGCCCATGTGACTGAAACTAGCCCCATGGAGATAAGCAGAGCCTCAAGCCATGGTCTTGAGGGCCATGGTTGGGCTCTTTGACACTGGGCGTCTACAATCTCACTGCCCAGTCTGGCCCATATCCAGTGTACCCTAGGCCCGGGGCGGGGTGAGGGTGGGGCAGTTACTCTTGCCTGGTGACAGAAGTAGAGGATTTTCATTGTTGTGTTGATAATTGGTTTTAACATGTCCTTCATACCACAAGTCCTAATCTTTCATATTCCCTCGTCCGTCAAAAACTGGTCACTAGTTAACCGGAGATGTTAACTGATTTCTTCAGATACACGAGGACCTGCCTTGTCCTCGTTGTCCTTTTGGACCCCTTTAAACGGCGATTTCAGGTCGTGTGCCCCGGTATGAGCAAGAGCTGCCTTGCATCTATGAATTGCTGGGCATTGGTTGTGGACGTTGGGTGACAGTCTCTGTCCCTTGCAGCTCTACAGGGCGTCGGCCTTGTTTGAAACGATCCGGCACGAGGCACAGCTGAGCACAGACTACAAGCTCTCTCTGTTCGACCTGCAGACATCATCCTACCAGGCCTTGCAGCGGGTGCTCGTCAGCCTAGGTGAGAGCAGCTGGTGTCCCCGTGCACACAGAGCCCGTGTTTTGGTAATTGGAGCAGACCCTGAGACCACAGCCTGCTAGTAAATGGTCACTTGTTCATTCGGCAAAGATTGGCAGAGCGGAGGGGGCAAGTGCCAGTCCCCGTGAGCTCAGTGAGCACACTCTTAGCTCATCTCTACCAGATGTCAAGCTCCACAGCACATAGGTTGATGAATCCAGTGTGACAGGATTGGCTTAACCACAGGAGAGCAATTCAGATGCTGAGAGCAGAGCAAGTGTCCCTCCCCCGAAGACCCCCCCCACACCAGGTGTCCCTCCCCCACAGACACCCCCCCCCGCACCAGGTGTCCCTCCCCCACAGACACCCCCCCCGCACCAGGTGTCCCTCCCCACAGACCCCCCCCACCCACACCAGGTGTCCCTCCCCCACAGACACCCCCCACACCAGGTGTCCCTCCCCCACAGACACCCCCCCACACCAGGTGTCCCTCCTCCACAGACAGCCCCCCCGCACCAGGTGTCCCTCCCCCACAGACCCCCCCCGCACCAGGTGTCCCTCCCCCACAGACCCCCCCGCACCAGGTGTCCCTCCCCCACAGACACCCCCCCGCACCAGGTGTCCCTCCCCCACAGACACCCCCCCCCGCACCAGGTGTCCCTCCCCACAGACCCCCCCCACCCACACCAGGTGTCCCTCCCCCACAGACACCCCCCACACCAGGTGTCCCTCCCCCACAGACAGCCCCCCGCACCAGGTGTCCCTCCCCCACAGACACCCCCCACACCAGGCGTGGTGTCCCTCCCCCACAGACAGCCCCCCCCGCACCAGGTGTCCCTCCCCACAGCACCCCCCCCCCCGCACCAGGTGTCCCTCCCCCACAGACCCCCCCCGCACCAGGTGTCCCTCCCCCACAGACCCCCCCCGCAGCAGGTGTCCCTCCCCCACAGACAGCCTCCCCCCCGCAGCAGGTGTCCCTCCCCCACAGACACCCTCCCACACCAGGTGTCCCTCCCCCACAGACAGCCCCCCCCCGCACCAGGTGTCCCTCCCCCCACAGACACCCCTCCCCACACCAGGTGTCTCTCCCCGACAGACACCCCCCCACACCAGGTGTCCCTCCCCCACAGACCCCCCAACACCAGGTGTCCCTCCCCCACAGACCCCCCCACACCAGGTGTCCCTTCCCCACAGACACCCCCCCCGCACCAGGTGTCCCTCCCCCACAGACACCCACCCCCCCACACCAGGTGTCCCTCCCCCACAGACACCCCCCCACACCAGGTGTCCCTCCCCACAGACCCCCCCCCCCGCACCAGGTGTCCCTCCCCCACAGACCCCCCCCCCCCGTACCAGGTGTCCCTCCCTCTACCAGCAGGTGCTTCAAGCCTCACTCAGGCCATGTGCTAAGATGACACCGGCCACTTCTGTTTCCTCAGCCATTCGTTCTTGCTGCCAATTGCTCGTACTCTGTGGGCCTATGTCCCAGGCTGTGCCACACACAGTCAGGGTTCTTCCCCAGCCTGTGTATTGAAAGGCATCAGGACAGTCCACAGCCACCCTGCCCTGGGCTTCAGTGTCCATGGTGTCCCCTTCTTGGCTCTTCCACTGCCCGCTACATCCAGGAAGATGTTTGTATAAATTGCTTTTGCTATGACAAAGCACCCAAAAATGTGAATCACAGAGGGTGTATTAGGGTTTATCATTTTAGGGATGCAGTCCACATGGGGGGGGGTGTTAGCAATGAGAGTGGGAGGCAGCTGATCACACCTCACACCATAGTCCTAAAGCCCTCAGCTGGCTTCCCCTTGTCTGTTAAAAGAAAGACCTTTCTAGATGCACCCAGAGCTGGCTCCCAGGTGATCCCCAAACCAGCAAAGGTAGCAGTGAAGACAGACAGACAGACATCACAGAGTTCATGCTCTGAGTTGGGCATTTGAGGCCTTTCTACCCATTTTCCTTCCCATACATCTAACGCTCAGGTTTCCTCTTAAGCACGGGCTGGGATCTTGCCTGGGATGTCATTTATTGCCCATTATGATCACACTGTTAAATCCATCCAGCACTTTGGGGATAATTTTCCAGTGTGTGCAGAAACCATCCCTGCTGTTCCAGTTAATAAGTTAATAGAGTAAAAGAGGGTATTTGCACGCACTCACATAAGCCCCTCCTTTGTAAGACTGCCTGATCAACAGGGGGCGAAGCCTCTGGAGTTACCTGAGTTGTGGCTTGGGCTCCCAACATTCAGCACTGTCTCCTCAGACCTTGCTCTGGCAACATTTCTGTGTTAGTGTTTACCCTAAATTCTGTCCTCTGCAGTGTGTCCCTCATGTGGCTTCACGTTGTCACACTTCAACATCCAGGCAGCAGGAACAGGTGTGCACAGCCCTAAGAGGAGGCGGGGCTAACACACAGACTGAAAGGCTGCAGGAAAGCTTGGGGAAGAAGCAACTTAAGATCTACAGGGAACTCAGAGGCTTCGGCCCTTGCCCAGTACGGGGATAGTAGGAATACAGAGGGCCACAGGCTCTAAAGACAGCCAAGGCGCCTCCCATGTAATAACACCTCCACATCTCCACAGTCGGGACCTCACTGAATCTACTGAGCTCAGTGGGCAGCCATCAGAACCCCTCTCTCTGGGAGTGGACCCGAAATTCTACCAGAGCTGGCACAAAGGCTGCGGGTCTCCTTCTCCAGATCAGATGGATGCCCAGCTGCACCCTGAGTGAGCACACCCATCCCTCTGTCTCCTAGGCCACCACGATGAAGCCCTGGCAGTAGCAGAAAGGGGTCGGACAAGAGCATTTGCTGACCTGCTGGTGGAAAGACAGACCGGACAACAGGACTCGGACCCCTACTCGCCCATCACCATCGATCAGATCTTAGAGATGGTTAACGCCCAGCGGGGACTAGTGCTGTACTACTCCCTGGCCGCAGGCTACCTCTACAGCTGGCTGCTTGCTCCTGGAGCAGGTAAGGTCTCTGTTGAAGCACAGGAAGTAAGGAGGTGGAGGGAGGCAGATGGGGGGGGTGCTGAGGGACACCACATGAGTCATGAAGGAAAACCTTATCAGCAGTGGATATCCATGGTGGGGCACCCTACTAATAAAATGGCCCGAGGAGGAGTGGCTCCTTGCCATCGGATGAGAACACATCCACCACGGGAGCCCGAGAGAAGGCTGAGGTGGCAGCAGATTTGTAGGCAGCTGCACACCAGCTATGAGTGATTTGATCATTGTGACCTCTGGTAACGTGACGTTCCAAAGCAATGATGACTCTCGTGGTTTATAAGTAAATTGTAAGCTTGAATTTCCGAGTTTAACAGAATCAAATAGGTTTGTTTGTTTGGGTTTTTGTTCTGTTTTTGTTTGCTTTGTTGGTGGTGGTTTGTTTGTTTGTTTTACTAGCTCTGTCAAAAAAAAATCTGTTTTAGAAGTGAAAATCGTCTTTGGTTAAATCAGCACTAAGCACGCAGGATGTAATAGTTTCACTGAATACAAAACTACTAATTGGCTGTGGGGCCGTGTTTTCTGCATAATAGAATGCTGATGGCTTCACCACGCCAGGGACACACCAGATCCAATTAGAGTTTATTGACTGGAGAAGCGGGTCTTATAATTGGGAATCTTGAAAAATGGGCTTCTCGCTTATCTGTAAAAAGTTCATCTGCCAGGGAGACGTGACAAGCCTCTCTCTCCGTCCACAGTATGGCGACGGTGCGTCAGCAGGACCATCTCCCCCTCCCCTCACCCCAGCCGTGCTCACCTGGGCTTCCCACAAACAGCATCCTCAATCTTCCCCCTCACCTTCCTATGCTGGGTTTAAGTTGTGATTTTCCTGCGCTAATGAGCGATGTCTGCACCCCTGCCCCCGAGAGGGGCTCTCGCCCATGTGGACAAGGTTGGCAGCTGGCAAATGTCAAGTGTTGCCTCTGTGGCGGCTGCATTGTTGGGGACATGTCTGACAGGTGGCATGCCCAGATCATGTGACGGTGAGCCGAGTGTAACGAGGCTGCTATTGTGCCCTTTTTCTCTCTGCTGTTAATGAGACTGAAGCTCTTGCCAGGGCTGTGATCCAATCGGAGGACCAGCACACCTCATTGCCATATGAGGACGCGGCCTGAGCTTAGTGCCAGGAAGCCACTGTGGGCCACCTCCATTTCACAGGCCATCTTTTCCCTCCCTTAAACCTTTAGTGACCATTGGCCAGTCGGTTTTATTTTAGAATGGACACGTGCTTATTATGGTCTGCTTTTGTGAAATGAAAGGTCTTTGGTGACCGCTTCCACTTGGCTAGTTCTGGTTTTGTTCAGGACTTCAGTCCCTGCCAGGGTTTGATCAGGACACTTGCACGCGGATCGTGAAGCAGGTCTCCCCAGAGCATAATTCCAAAAGTGCACAGAGAGCGATGCACACCCAGGGGCTTCCGCATGTGTCACCAGAAGCTCGCCCGTCTTGATAGTGTGTGCTATGAGCAGGCACAGTCCCAGTTCAGGAAGCCTGATACTCAGGATCCCAGCACGCGTGGCAAAGAAACCACACAGCACCATGCTCCCCTTTCCTGCCTTTGCCCGAACTCTCCCGCTACCCAACCATTCGTGACCTTGCCATGTCTTCCTTGTCGCAGGAATCCTGAAGTTTCACGAACATTACTTGGGTGATAATTCGGTGGAAAGTTCCAGTGATTTCCAAGCCGGCAGCACTGCAACCTTGCCGGTAGCAACCAGCTCTACACTGGAGCAGCACATCACCAGTGTCCGGGAGGCCCTGGGGGTGGAGTCTTACTACTCCAGGTAGGAGGCTGTGCCTAGTTCATTGTCGTTGTTCCATTTTGGGTGGGTTTTTGATGGGAGATTTTGGAGCAGGAAATAGTAGAAGAAACCTTGTGGGAATCGCATGTGCTTGGTCACTGCCGTAGACGGTCAAGTGTCCGCCATATGTGGGCAGTCTCTCTCCTCTTTTGTTACAATCCCCTGAGCTGGGAAGGACCTCTCCAGAGATGTGGGTTCCCTGAGCAGGATGTGGCAGTGACCGTAAGCGTGGCTGTGCAGGTAACATGACAGTCGACTTAAACAGAGGCTGTGTTAGCCTATAAACAGTAAACAGAGTTTGTGCTGTAGCTGATTGACAGAATCTATACAGATCTGCATGTTGGAGGGCTGAGTGAGGAGCGTTGGCCTCCCAGACATCAGGGCTGGGGACAGAGGCAGCTTCTACAAAGGGTGTGAAAGAAATGAGCTGCAGGAGATTTTTATTACAATGCTGGATTAGCTTGCAGGAGGGAAATGGTTTCCTCCAAACACTTCCTTGGTGTTTGCAAGCACCCAAGTCACTACTGGTGACCAAATGTTGCATTTCTGTGAGGGAGGCCTGAATAACATCTATTCAACCCAGATAGGGCACCGGCAGCATATTCCACCCAAGTCCAGATGGGTGACTCAAGGAGTTTTTCAGGCTGCCTTACAGAATATGGGGATATGGAATACTTACAAGGGCATGGCTGATCCCCATTAGCTATATCACCCAAGCATCCCACTTCAGCTACATTCTGCCTCCTGTATATGCTAGACGGGCCTGTCCAGCACACCTCATTGCCATATGAGGACGCGGCCTGAGCTTAGTGCCAGGAAGCCACTGTGGGCCACCTCCATTTCACAGGCCATCTTTTCCCTCCCTTAAACCTTTAGTGGCCATTGGCCAGTCGGTTTTATTTTAGAATGGACACGTGCTTATTATGGCCTGTCCAACCTGTGGTCCGTACATCACATGTATCCCAGGAGAGACACAGACACTGTGGGTGACAGTGTCATTTTTCTAGCACCTCCCAAGTCACGTGCAGCAGGGCAGGGTTACTTACAGCTGGCAGGGAACAGAGTGATGGCTGGAGTTTCAGGAGAGGGACCAGAGGCCTTCATTCCATGCGGGAGCATCAACAGAACTCATCCTGTGACACTGTTGTCTCTGATGACAGTACTGGCCTATTACACCCAGAGGATGGCGCTCCACAGCACCAGCAGTCCAGAGTGCTGGTCCTGGGCAGAACCTCTACTTGTGACCCAAATGGCACAGAACCATGGAGCCCAGGGTGTCACTGGTCCCATGGGCACTTTTCCTGGCTCTGTGTGCAGGCACTTGTTGGGGTGCCTGTATTACTTATAGAGGGGCTCTTACATGAGAAACAGAATAACCACCGGACAGTGTAGCATCAAGGTCAGAAGGGGATAGAATGGCCCCCTGATCCAGATCTCCTGTCCAACCGAGCGAAGTCCGTGGCACAAGTGAAACGGCCTTGTATACAACCGTGTTGGTGTCACAGGGAGTGTCATGCATGCTGGTGTCAGAGCGGGGATCAGTACAGTCTAGCTCCCACCAATCTGTTCTTTGTTACCCAAATTAGAATCTTATTTTGAGAAAACAGGAAAGCATATAAAATGTTGTTTTCTAGCTTCTGTTTTTATGAAACATGATGAACAGGCACTGTGGTTGCTGGGCATCCCAGGCTGACCTGGCTCTGGCCTTGGGCAGTGCCGTGGCGATCACAGGGATTGATAAATGGTCAACCACAAAGACGTGGGGGTATGGATGCCCTCTGAGGTTTGAATCATCAGTGCCCAGAAACTAGGTCAGACCAGAGGTGGGCAAAGCTGCATCTGCAGACTGCACAGCGCGCGTGCCCGGTGACCAGGTCACTCCCTAGCCCACAGCATTGCTTGCTTAAAGTGAAACACAGGGTGAATAGCAGGCTGGCAGAGGAGACACTGAAGGGAGGGTGATCGGGCAAACCAGGCAGGGCCCACCTCTCACAGTGTCGGGGGGCTCGGAGACGGGAGCCCACGGCACAAGGCTGTTCCCATGGTGCACATGAGGGAACATTGTCTTTACCCTTTACTCCAGGACTGGAGCAGCTGCTCGGCATAAGTCCCTGCTCTATGCCAGATACTGGGATAATGATAATCAGGGAGGACAGCCTACTCACCGACCTACAGTATGGTCAGCAGCAGGGTGATAAAAGGGACATTTTAAAATCCTAGTGAGTGTATAAATGTACTGCCAGTGTAGCAAGCTGGTCTGAGCAGGGAAGGGGTGGGAGCCTGCACCACGAGCTCCAGAGAACCCTAGTGAGAAACGTGCTTCTGAGGTCACCTTACCCTGATCACATAATGCCTTTGGAGACCCCTCAGGCCACCGCTCCTGGGTGCTCAGGTACTGGGCTTCTTGTTAGCCTTTGAGATGACCATTTGATCTCTTGAGCAGGGACTGTCCACAGTGGCAGGGTTCTGGCTCGGACGGCCCCCTTGAATTGACTGTTCACTCAAGAGATGAATCCTTTCTTGGATAAATACAAAATGTCAGCCTAGATTTCAAACCAAGGCCTGGAGCTTAATAAATGTATGGAGGTACCCGGATGGGACCTGCTGTGTGAACCCTCTTACAGAAACATGGGGAACAACTTTCCAGTGTGCCCTGGAAAGCAACTGAGGGGCCACAGCCAGGCCGTCTCAAGCCAAACTAGCCATCAGTGGAGCTTAGCCCACTGAAAACATATGTCACCTCCTCCTGGTTGTCACATGCCCTCATAAAATCTCACACGCAAAAGAAGAGATCTGATTTTGACCTTCCAATGAGGGGCACTGCTTGAGGCTAGAGGCTGAGTCATGCTTCTTCCCCCATAGTCTCAATCAGAGAACGTCTCTGAGCCTTGCAGTGGTGGCACATGCCTTTAATCCCAGCGCTTGGGAGACAGAGACAAGCGGATCTCTGAGCTCTGAGTTTGAGGCCAGCCTAGAAACAACAACAAGAAGAATGTCTTTGGAGTTTATGCTCCGCACGCCGTTCCAGGCAGGGGATGGGGCAGGGCTGGCAGTTCCTGAGTTCTCCGCTTCCACATTAGGCGTAGAGAATGGTGTTGGCCGGAGGCGAGGTTGGCCCTCTGCTTGCAACGTACTGTCTGTACCGTCTTGCGTGCTCCCAAGGCTTCCAGCCTGCACTGTGATGTGTGTACTCCAGTGAGCTTGAGTTTGCTGTTTGATTTCTTCTTCCGTCATGGGATTCCCCCATGTTCCACCCTGCATGCCATGGCCTTTTCCATATGCCTTTTTTGCACTTACGTCTCTTGCACTTGACAAAGGCAGGAAAGCGTACACAGGTAGGCTAGGCAGACTCAGCAGTCCATAGCACGTGGAGTCCTAATGCATTAAGGCCAAGGATGGGGAAGATTCTCAGCCACACTCGAGTGTGCCCCCTACAGATAAGAAAAAACATCATTTCCAATGATGGTAGCTACATACAGATGGCGCAAACTCAAGAAGGGGGGGGGGGTGTCCTTGTGTGCTCATAGTGCTGAGTTTCGCAATGGCTGTCGTGCATTTTTCTTTCGGAGTATTTTTGTATTTTTTTTTTATGCCTGCTGCTGCTTGCTTTGATTCACTGCTGAGTTTTAACCCCTAGAGATAAAAGGCAGGTTTACAGTGAATGGTGACTTTTGAACTACAGGGGTCTTGAATGTAGAGTGGCCGTCTTCAAAGGACACGGAGTTGGGGTTGGGAGAGTGGGAAAGGCTGCGTGTGTAGCTGTCTTTGGAAGTGTGGGGATGGTCCTCTTGCTCAGCCTGTAGTACTAACAACTCAGCGTCGATCTCACTGTGCAGGAGGTAGCAGAGGTGACCAGCCTCTCGGGGGTTTCTGGCTGGACGGTGCCTGTGTGTGCAGCTAATGTTTGCGTTTGGCCTCTTCCTCCCCATTGAGACCTATCTTCTCTTCCTTCTGGCTGAAGAGGAGAGAGATGGCCCCTTTGAGGCCTCTTCAGTCCACCCGCAGGTGCCTGAACCTGCTCAGCGTGGCTGTACCCCGAGGCTTCCAGCTGAGGCTCAGCGTGGCTCGAGGAGTTGCCCACGGCCCCCAGTCACCTGAGCCATGACCTAGAATTGAAATGTGGCCCTCAGCGAAGACTCTCAAAGTTGCGTGCCCATAGCCATCGAGGGCTGGGGAGCCGCACGCTCACATGTCGTTAAGGGGAAGATGGGAGTCGAGCTCACGGCCTCCATGGTCATCTTCCCAGAAGCTGCTGTCCTTTTTCTCACCGCAGTAGACTTTTATCTTCCTCTTCTGAAGCGTGTATTTGTTCTACTAGGTGTTCTTTAGCCTCACTGATCTTGGGAGTACAGCAGAAGAGAGAACAGTGTGCAAGGTGGGAAAATAGAGAGAAATCCTGTTACCAAAACAGGCTGACACATCCATCAATTAAAGTATCTTAGGACAGTGAATCTGAGAACAGGAGAATGGCTTCCCTTTGAGAAACAAAAGTTCTTTGGCTTGAAAAATTATTTTCAAAAAACCGAACATATTGCCCTGGAAATTTCCTGAAAGCCCACCATCCCTCCGGCCTTACCTGCCCAGAGTCCGACGTGGGCATGCTCCGTCAGCCTCACACGCAGCTCCCGGCCCCCCTGCTTAATTGCCTCGGCAAGTTCTGCTCAGCCTTGAAACGAGCTTGGCTCCGTGGCAGATTTGAAAGACAGAAGCAATGTTAAAGCAATGGAGACTTGAAGCCCTGGTGGACCTGGAGGAGGGGAGGAAAGCAAAGTGTGTGGGGCACTGAGCAGAGCAGGGTCCCCACCACAGTGCCAGAGCAGCTGGTTTTAATCACTGCAGCCTCAAAGACTGAGGGGCCATGCAGGGTCAGAGGCAGGGTGCTGACTATGGGTGTGCTCCCATCAGGATGATCTACCAAGACTCTTCAGATCTCAGATGTGATAGCTTTCCTGCCTTTGAGAACTTCCGCGTGTCGCCTGAGGCTGACAGCAGTATTAACAGGTAGAATGGGGCCGTCAGGACACTCTGCAACCCTGAGTCTCTCTCAACTGAGCAGAGAGCAAGCTGAGGCGCCTTGTATTTGAATAAGAAATCCGTGCCTGTGGGCTCCTGGTCCCCAACCGGGTGGCGCTGTTTTAGAAGGTGGTGGGAACTTTAAGGAGGTGTCATCTCACTGGAGGAAGTGGGTAACTGGGGGTGGGCCTTGAGGTCGCGGAATCTGGCCCCACTTCCTGTCCACTCTGAGCTTCCCGATGGCAGCAGACACAGTGTGACTGGTGGCCTCTTGCTTGTCACCACAGGCCCCACCATGATGGACTGTGCCAGAATAACTTCTCCCTCTCTTCATTAAGTTGCATTTGTCAGACATTGGGTCCCAGAAACATGAAAATTAGCATCAAAGCAGGCAGCAGAGGTGAGATAAACGAGGGTGGGGTGGGGGCGCTAGCGAGTGCAGCCTTGGAGGCTCGGGTGGGCAGTTTTGGAAGAGCTCTCCCGGTGGAGTGACTGGGCATTCCTGTTGGTCAGGTGCTACAGGGAAATACAGAATGGCTGTCTTTGTGCTCACAGGTCAGAGGTTACAAGTGGATGAACTTCACCGAGCTTGACTGTTTGGTGAATGACAGGCATCAAGTTGTCCCCAAATCGTCTGTCATCAGTAATCCAGAGCACAGAAGATACTGCAGTCAGTCTGCTGGGACCATCACCTGTTCACACTCACACACACACAAACACACACCCATACTCACACAAACTCATACTCACATTCACTCACACACACACACACACAAGCTCATACTCACATTTATACACAGACTCACACTCACATTCACACACACAGTCACATTCACACACACTCAGACACACAGACACACACAAAGATTCACATTCACACACACATACACTTTGATACACACATATAAACACATACAACAAAGACTCACAGTCACACGCACACTCACACGCACACAATTCCTTTTCCTCTCTGGGTACTGGTGCTGCTGAGAGGAAGCCAGTGCACACCCTACTGTATGAACCCTTCCTTGTCTCTTCATACAAGAAAAAGAAATGAGTAAATGGACCCAGCCCTGTCTCTGCCTAATGCTAGCCGCGTGGCTGTTGTTGAGCAGTAAATTCTCATGGGGTGTTTGTCGCAGTCGTGTATAAAGAGAGGAAACATACAAAGATAGACACAGAAATCCTGACAAGCAGAAAAACAGAGCTGAGCTTGGAAGGCGGCACCAGGGATCTGCCCGTGGTTTAGGAGGAGTCGGGGGACACAGGGCTTCCACCTGGCTGCAGGAGGAGGGTGTGGCTTTCACTAAAGGACCCCTGTGCTCACAGCCACCAGAGAGGGCAGGCTCTCCTCACCCTCTTCCTGCTCAGCCTCTTCACTGCAGTGTCATGCTGGGCGAGCAGCTCACTGGACAGCAGTGGTGTGGGTGGTGGCTGCAGAGCCAAGCTGGGAGGGGCACAGGTCGTGGTGCAGAAGGGAGGTGTGGAGATGGGGTGTGGCCTGGGGACTGCCCCAGGTGACGGTGTGCTGAGACAGCAGGGCCCCAGTGCTCCTGCACCCCACACTTAACACAGGCGGTGGGAGTGGATGACCGTGCACAGCTTACCAGTTCACACGTCATTAATTGTGCCAGCCCTTTCAAGCGTACACGCATATCCAGGTGTCCCCACATGCCTTGGATAATAGTTCCTATCCGTCATTTCCCCCATGATAAGGCTGAAGTCAATGGAAATATTTCCATATTGTAAATCCTGGCAGATGGTTAAAGTCATGTCGAGGTACTGGCAAGATGGCTCAGCCAGGAAAGGTACTCGTCACCAAGTCTAACTACTGGAGTTCAGTCTCAGAACCTATATGGTGGAGAGAGAACCAAGTCCCACAGTCATCCTCTGATCTACACACACACACCATCACCACCACCACCACCACTCATACACTATACATACTCACACACTACATACACTCACACCACACACACCACACATGCACACCACATACCACGCACACACACACTGCACACACACCACACATCACACACTCACACCACACACACACACACACACTACACATACACCACACATCACATACTCACACACATGTAAATAAGGACTAGATTGAGAGCACTTGTCAGTCTTGCAGAGGACTCGGGTTCAGTTCCCAGGCCTTACATGGTGGTTTGTAACCACACATACCTCCATCCCGGGGACTGCAGTGCCTGCTTCTGGCCTCCATGTGCACCTGACACACATGTGGTGCACATATGTGCCAGTAAAGGACTCATATACACAAACTAATAAACATAAACTGAGAAAGGTCACGGTGAGTATTCCTGCATTAAGAAGAAAGTCCATGGGCTGGAGAGATGGCTCAGTGGTTAAGAGCACTGACTGCTCTTCCAGAGGACCTGAGTTCAAATCCCAGCAACCACATGGTGGCTCACAACCATCTGTATGGGATCCGATGCCCTCTTCTGGTGTGTGTGAAGATAGCTACAGTGTATTCATGTACACAAATAAATCTTTAAAAAAGAAAAGGAGGAGAATGAAATCAGACAGTATTGCAGCTTCGCGCAGCAAATGCCGACTAAGGCATGTGCAGGGCACACAGCTCCCTAACAGCGCTGCGGTGTGCGGCGTGTGCTGCCTGTGAGGAATGGCATCCGGAGTCTGAGGGTTAGCCGTGCCCTTCTCTGGCCAGGCTCTGACCTGGAGCCTCAAGTCTGGAGTGTCCTCGCTTCTGCCCACTGTTCTAGAATAAGAACATGGCCTCTCAGGAGCTGGAGAGATGGCTCAGTGGATAAGAGCACTGACTGCTCTTCTGAAGGTCCTGAGTTCGAATCCCAGCAACCACATGGTGGCTCACAACCATCCATAAAGAGATCTGACACCCTCTTCTGGTGTCTGAAGACAGCTACAGTGTACTTACATATAAAAAACAAATCTTTAAAAAAAAAAAAAAAGAAGATGGCCTCTCTTGCTGAAGGATCCACCGGGCTGTTGTACTTGAGCAGCTGTGACACTGGATATGGGGGGAGGGGGGGATGCTGCAGCTGACCATAGAAAACGCGTTTTCTTAAACTGAGGCCTTACGTGGTATTTTCTTAGAAAATGATCCTAGTATGTCTGCCTGTCCCTTGGTGGCCCCACTGGCTGGCCATTCATGAGAATATTGAGCTGGTGGCGTCTCAGTCAGGTTAGAGACGCCCAGCGACCCAGGGAAGGCAAGGGGTGGGGTGTGCAGATGCTGTGGTAGAGGATCTAGTTTCCTTTAGAAGAATCTTACCTCTGAAGGAAGTGCAATTCCCTCACGAATGCCACTTTGGTCAGAGCGCCCGTGGGTCTGCAGTTGTGATTCCCAAGGCCAGCTGGCCTGCCCTGTTGAGCTGAGGACGCTCAGCAGCTACTGCCATGCTGCTGTCCCCAAGGGCTGGCTTCTGGGAGCCTCAGAGAAAGCCACACATTCCTATGTGGCTGTGAGCTGCCAGGCTGAGCCCAGAGTCAGAGATGTGGGAGAAATCTTAGCTAAGGATATGTGAACTCTGAGCTCTCTGAGCTGCTTCCCAGGAGAGCACTTCACACTGGAGCCCAGGAAGGGAGAGCATTCACACTGGAGCCCAGGAGGGGAGAGCATTCACACTGGAGCCTAGTCAGAGTCAGTACTTGCTTTGGAAAGAAACTGGTACTTTAAAAGGAATGTAACAGAAGTCATATGATAACCACTCAGTATGCCTGTGATTATGAAAGTCTTCACAATACAAAGAATCTGGGAAAATATAACTCATTTTTTAAAAGAAAGGACAGCCAACTATTATCATCCCTGAGATGACTCAGAAGTTGAAAATCTGCAGGAAAGGGTTTCCTTCCCAGCAGACATCGCCATACACAATCAGCTGTGTTCACGGCGAACAAAGCTTGCCAAAGGTTCTGTCATAGACCCAGAGACTTCTAAAAATAACAGCGAAAGGTCTGCATCTAAACACACGGCCTCTGAGGTGAAGAGCCCGGCACTTGCAGAAGCAACATGGAAACAGTTTGGGTGGCAGAGCTGAGAGAAGAATCCAAGAAGCCAGAGGGCCCCAAGAACAAGATGGAAGGCAGCAGTTAACACCAGTGCCTGGACTCCGCAGACTCTCAGACTCGTGTGAGACTCAGGCTGAGAGCCTCCCGAGCGAGCTGAGCGCATCAGGAGGTCTAGACTGCAGGGCTCTCATCAGGTGGTCGGGTGGAGGGACGCCTCCAAAGCGTGCACACTGTTGACCCCAGCTCTCTAAACAGCCAAGGAAAGGGCCCTCCAAGAACAAAAGCGAAACGAAGGTGCTCTGCACGGGAGAGACGGGCACTCTCGAGGCTGAAGGCAAATGTTGCCCGAAGAGCAGGTCCCCAGAGAAGGGACAGAAGTGGAGGAAGAAGGCTAAAGGATAGGTTTTACTTTTTCTTTTCTACTGAAAATATTTTTTCCATATACTATATTCTGATCACGGTTTCCCTCCCCCTTCTCCCAGAGCCTCCCTGGCCTTCCAACTCCACTCCTCTCTCTCTCTCTTTAGAAAACAAGCAGGCAAATAAAAAGAAAAACATACATTAAAAAAAAACAATCTATAAAAAAAAAACCCAAATCAGAAACCACGATATACAAGCAGAAGACCAATAAGATTAAAAGAATAAAAGCCAAACAGAGCAGCATAAGACAGAAGGCTTTCAAACACACCACCACTGAGCTCATTTTGGGTCGGCTGCCCACTGCTGGGCACAGGGCCTGACCTTAAATAAGGTGTGTATACCCAGCGAGCCTCCACCGGATAAGCTAAATTTTCTGTCATGAGCAGTTGTCGATTAGAGAGAGTGCCTGGGTTAGGGGTGGGAGCTGGAATCCACCTCTCCTCTGAGCTCTGGGACCCCACCTGGCTTAGACCTGTGCAGGCCCTGTGCACACTGCCCCCATCTCTCTGTGTCTTCATGCACATCAGTCACGTTTCTCTAGAAGGCCTCGTGTCCTTGGTGACCTCCAGCTCCTCTGGCTCTCATGTTCCGTTCCGTCCTCCTCCTCTGCAGAGCTCTCTGAGCCCCGAGGGGTGGGGATGGAGACATCCCACCGAGGGCCTAGAACTTCAATGGCTCCCAGTCTCTGCACTTTGTCCAGTCATGGGTCTCTCTGTCAGTTCCCAGCACAGGAGGAAGCTTCTCTGGTGGTGGTTGGGCAAGGTGGTGTAGCAGAATGTCATTCTTATTTTTTAAATATATGAGATTATATATTATATATAATATATAATAATTTATATTATGTATATAAACAGAAGTCATATTTCCCTGGGGTATTCATAATGAAAGCTCAATAAGACTAGGAAAGGGAGAGAGGGAGGGAGGGAGAGAGAGAGAGAGAGAGAGAATATGGTTCAAGACAGACCATGGAGCTGGGAGAAGCGTCAAACTTGTGGCATATGAGGGTAGGAGAATGTTAGGAACTTTGGACCAAATGTGCAAGTAAGATGAAGCACAGAAATTTCTTAAAATCCCATCTGACCAAAACCAACACCACATCAAACAGACTATGAAAGGCCCTGGATCTGCTACAGAAATTAAAGTCCTTATCACAAACTTTAACTCCACGGTAAACTCACTTAAGTCCTAGGAGATTTTTCTAATGAAGTCCATGGAGTATTTCAGAATAAAAGCCCGCAGGGCTGGGATTGTAGCTCAGTGCAGAGTGCTTGCCTGGTGTGTAAAAACCCTGGGTTCAGCCTCTAGCACCAGAAAAAAATGTTAAAGAACAATTTATACCGAAGTCATCTTGAAACAGTAGAACAGAGTCCTTTACGCCTCGGCACGAGGCTTATGTCTGCCTTGTGCACAGCAGCATGGACAGCTGTGACAGACACCTGTTAGCCTTCGAGCCTGCAGTAGTATTTTCCTTTTAAAATAAGAGATGGTTCAGTGGTTAAGAGCCCTGGCTGTACTCCAGAGGACCAGGGTTCAGATGTCAGCACCTACATAGCACTAAGAACCATCTGTAACTCCAGTTCCAGAAGATCTAACGCCCTCTTCTGACCAGCGCATGCAGCAGGCATGTATGTGATACTCGTGTATGTAGGCAAACACCCCTAGTGATAAAATAATTAATAATAATAACTGGAGAATACACACCATGTGTCTCCCAGCCTCACTGTAAAGCCATGACAGTCACGGCTAATCACTTGGAATCCCAGCCCTTGGGAGGATCAGGAGTTCCAGGTTGGCATGGGCCACATAGTGAGATCTGACCTCTGGGGAACAAATGGCTGACTGCGGTACCATGAGTGACTGACCCTGAGCAGAATTCGAGACGAGAACCGGGTCCCGCTTACACTCTTACTTGATTTTGGCAAAGACAGCCCACAATATACTGGGAAAAGACAGTCTCTCCAACACACGGTCCTGATGGGACTGAGCTGTGTCTGGGGGAAATTACTCTCAACCCTCATGCCAAACACAAGAGACAACAGTTAAAGCTGCGCACGCACCATCAAGAGGAGGACACCGAGTGTCTTCCTGAGTTAGAGAGGCAGGTAACAGAGAATGGCAGAAAATGACCCACAACGTGAACAGAAGTACGTCAGGCATCCTAATTTCACGCTGCCACTCATCAGAAGGTACGGCAGGAATGAGTAGGCAGGCCACACACCTCACGCAGCTGACAAGGGACTCAAAATATTCAAAGAACCTTATGACTCACTAAAATACAAATAGCCTGATATTTAAAAGTGGCAAAATGTAAATGGAATATTAAAAGTTATGCAGTATGTCACTAGTCATTTAGGAAGTGTGACTCGATGACAAAAACTGACCTCACAGATGCCGGGAGGAAGCAGAGGGAGAAGACAGTGTGCACTGTTGATGACTGTAGCCTCGTAAGCACCCTGGGAAGCCTCTAGCCATTGCAGTGATGCCAGTACCCTCACTGTGGGCATGTGGTCCACTCTGACCCTCACTGTGGGCATGTGACCCACTCTGACCCTCACTGTGGGCATGTGACCCACTCTGACCCTCACTGTGGGCATGTGGTCCACTCTGACCCTCACTGTGGGCATGTGGTCCACTCTGACCCTCACTGTGGGCATGTGACCCACTCTGACCCTCACTGTGGGCATGTGACCCACTCTGACCCTCACTGTGGGCATGTGACCCACTCTGACCCTCACTGTGGGCATGTGACCCACTCTGACCCTCACTGTGGGCATGTGACCCACTCTGACCCTCACTGTGGGCATGTGGTCCACTCTGACCCTCACTGTGGGCATGTGGTTCACTCTGACCCTCACTGTGGGCATGTGGTCCACTCTGACCCTCACTGTGGGCATGTGACCCACTCTGACCCTCACTGTGGGCATGTGGTCCACTCTGACCCTCACTGTGGGCATGTGACCCACTCTGACCCTCACTGTGGGCATGTGACCCACTCTGACCCTCACTGTGGGCATGTGATCCACCATGACCCTCACTGTGGGCATGTGACCCACCATGACCCTCACTGTGGGCATGTGACCCACTCTGACCCTCAGTGTGGGCATGTGGTCCACTCTGACCCCCACTGTGGGCATGTGACCCACTCTGACCCTCACTGTGGGCATGTGGTCCACTCTGACCCCCACTGTGGGCATGTGGTCCACTCTGACCCTCACTGTGGGCATGTGACCCACTCTGACCCTCACTGTGGGCATGTGACCCACTCTGACCCTCACTGTGGGCATGTGATCCACCATGACCCTCACTGTGGGCATGTGACCCACTCTGACCCTCACTGTGGGCATGTGATCCACCATGACCCTCACTGTGGGCATGTGATCCACTCTGACCCTCAGTGTGGGCATGTGACCCACTCTGACCCTCACTGTGGGCATGTGACCCACTCTGACCCTCACTGTGGGCATGTGATCCACCATGACCCTCACTGTGGGCATGTGGTCCACTCTGACCCTCACTGTGGGCATGTGGTCCACTCTGACCCTCACTGTGGGCATGTGACCCACTCTGACCCTCACTGTGGGCATGTGACCCACCATGACCCTCACTGTGGGCATGTGATCCACCATGACCCTCACTGTGGGCATGTGATCCACCATGACCCTCACTGTGGGCATGTGATCCACTCTGACCCTCACTGTGGGCATGTGACCCACTCTGACCCTCACTGTGGGCATGTGATCCACCATGACCCTCACTGTGGGCATGTGACCCACCATGACCCTCACTGTGGGCATGTGATCCACCATGACCCTCACTGTGGGCATGTGATCCACCATGACCCTCACTGTGGGCATGTGATCCACCATGACCCTCACTGTGGGCATGTGATCCACCATGACCCTCACTGTGGGCATGTGACCCACTCTGACCCTCACTGTGGGCATGTGATCCACCATGACCCTCACTGTGGGCATGTGATCCACTCTGACCCTCACTGTGGGCATGTGACCCACTCTGACCCTCACTGTGGGCATGTGATCCACCATGACCCTCACTGTGGGCATGTGATCCACCATGACCCTCACTGTGGGCATGTGACCCACTCTGACCCTCACTGTGGGCATGTGACCCACTCTGACCCTCACTGTGGGCATGTGGTCCACCATGACCCTCACTGTGGGCATGTGACCCACCATGACCCTCACTGTGGGCATGTGACCCACCATGACCCTCACTGTGGGCATGTGATCCACCATGACCCTCACTGTGGGCATGTGATCCACCATGACCCTCACTGTGGGCATGTGACCCACCATGACCCTCACTGTGGGCATGTGACCCACCATGACCCTCACTGTGGGCATGTGACCCACCATGACCCTCACTGTGGGCATGTGACCCACCATGACCCTCACTGTGGGCATGTGATCCACCATGACCCTCACTGTGGGCATGTGATCCACCATGACCCTCACTGTGGGCATGTGATCCACCATGACCCTCACTGTGGGCATGTGACCCACTCTGACCCTCACTGTGGGCATGTGATCCACCATGACCCTCACTGTGGGCATGTGACCCACTCTGACCCTCAGTGTGGGCATGTGACCCACCATGACCCTCACTGTGGGCATGTGATCCACTCTGACCCTCAGTGTGGGCATGTGATCCACCATGACCCTCACTGTGGGCATGTGATCCACCATGACCCTCACTGTGGGCATGTGGTCCACTCTGACCCTCACTGTGGGCATGTGGTCCACTCTGACCCTCACTGTGGGCATGTGGTCCACTCTGACCCTCACTGTGGGCATGTGATCCACCATGACCCTCACTGTGGGCATGCAATTCCACTGTGAGGCGTTTGCCCAGGAGAAAGGAGAGCCTCTTTCAAGGATGTCAGTTCCGTGCCTCATGCCTGCAGCAGGCCATCAGCACGGCAATGCTTTGCATGCTGTGTTGTCAAGGGTGTGAACTAAGTGTCAATATTGCTGGTGAAGTCCAGAAACCCTGCGGTGAAGGAGAGCAAGCCACAGGGAAGGCCAGTTGCTGTGAGACCATGATCTGTGCCTTCAGGCACAGTTGCAGTGATCTCTGTAGGGCAAAGGCAGGACAAAGGCAGCTTCCAACATGGAGGCCAAAACCAATTCGGTGGTGGCCACAGAGAAACTTTCTGTGCCTTTGTAGGGTTTTTAGCACAGTGTCTCTGTCTGACTCAATGTAAGCTAAGATTTGTGAAGTTCATTTTGTGTAGTTTTTGTGCACATATTTCATATTAAGATGCATATACCAGTATTGTTCTCCAACCCTGATATGCCTCGTGAAGCATTTGAAAGAACATTAGCTGTAATTCAGTGTAAGTTATTTAAACTGCACCCAGTAGGAAATTATGCAGATGACTGGAAAGAGAAAAGACATCTGGGTAGACAGGCAGTAAACACTAGGGGTGCCAGATCCCGCCAGGAGGCATCTCAGTATCCACTCTAAGAATCTTTAAGCTTTTCCACAGCTTTAATTTCTCATCATAGAATTTTTTGGAAAATATACAAAGCAGTGTGGACAGACAGATGATCTTAAAAACTCCTAGGTTCAACTTAAATCTTTATGTGACTTCCATAGGAGGCTGATTGTCAGACTATCTACTTGGGCATGCCTGCACACCTATGCTCACTGGGGCTCTGTTCATAAAAGCCAGCCTAGCCTAGACAAATGGATAAAGGACATGTAGCACACGTATACGTTGTGTTATTAAGCCACGAAGAACAAACCTACATCACTCTAAGGGAAATGGATGGAATGGAGATCATCGTGTTAAATGCAGTAAGGCAGACTTGGAAAGGCAAATGATGTCGGTTCCTATGTACAGTCTACATGGCAGCGGGAGAGGAGGAGCTTAGAGGGAAAACCTGGAGTCATGTGAACAGAGGGAGCATCCACTGAGGAACTGTCTAGATTGGACTGGCCGTGGCCATGTCTGAGGTGCCTTGACAGGTGTGGGAATGCCTGGCCCGCCATGGGCGGCACCATCCCTACGCAGGTGGGCCTGGGCTACAAGAGAGCTAACTTACGAGGACCCATCGAGCAGCTTTCCTCAATGGTTCCTGCTTTGAGTCCCAGCCCTGACTCCCTCAGCGATGCACTATGACCTGGAAGTATAAGCCAAACAAACCCTTTCCTCCCCAACTTGCCCCTAGACTCCGCATTTATCACAGTAACCAAAACACAACTAGAACAGCACTTGGGGAGGCTGAGGTGAGACTTCAGTCCAAGGCCAGCCTGGTCTATAGAAGGAGACATGAAGTACCCATATGCACAGGCAGCAGAGGCCTTCGGACTGCACAATGACTGCACACAGCTGTGTGTGTGCATCGTGTAGTAGGAAGCATTAGAAGCGAGCGGTTGGTGCTAGACAGTGAGATACTGTGTGTATTTCAGGGGAGAGCATCAGGCACGCAACATACTGTGTGCACACTGCGGACAGCTTCCAGGGGCCAAAAGTAACATCAATGGGACCTGGTGAGACAGACCCATGCCAAGTAGGTAGTCTGACAGCGAGCCTCCCACGGACACAGGTCACAACCCGTGAGAGAACAGAGCAACAGGCTGTGGAAAACAGTATGAAGCCCCAAACCACATCTTAGGACCACTAGTTCCTAGCTGTGTTGCTTGGAGCAAGGTGTCCACCCACGGCCCTTTCTCATTTGCCAGTGCGGACCCTCGTCCTCACTTGGTAGCACGGTCAGGCATCATAAGCCCCTCCCAGCACAGCCCTTACCTACAGCCTGTGCAGCAGATGCTGAACTTCCTGCCCTTCCTACTTACCAGACCCTCCAGGCCCTGCAAAGGTTGCCTCCCCCTCAGCACCGGCCCCTTCTGTTGTCCTTCCGAGGACTCCCAGCAACAGTAGCGCTTGTCCACGTGTCCTTCCTTGAGAGGTACACTCATTCTTGGTTATGTCCATCTTGCCTGTAACTGTGCCACCGAGGACCCCTTCCCCGTGTCACCCGCCATCTCTAGACCTTGGATCCGGAAGCAAAGGCTGTGTGTCTGTCTGCGCCTGCGCGGAAGGGCTTAGTGTGTACCGCGTGTAGGAGCTGGCGAGCAGGCACAGTCGGGGCTCCCTGCCTTCTCGTTCAGTGAGTCTGTGAAGGGTGGGGACGACCGTCACTCCACCGCCTGCTGTGGTGTGCTCATCCCCACAAACGTGCAGCAGCAGGAGCCTGCTCTGCCCAGTTCTGCCGCAAGATGTGGCCACAGAAGCACACTGGATTCAAAGACAGGGAAGCTCTCTGTATTGTGGGCTCTCTTTCAGCTATTTCTTTTTTTTTTTTTTTAAACACCACGATTCCATTTAAGACCTGGAAGGGATCTGAGATTTTGTACGATTAAACCCCAAAGTTTTCGGCCATTCAGTAAGAGACTGAATGTTTGAAGCTGCTTGGAATTAGTAAGGGAGCCCCTCCCCCCGCCCCTGCCTGCCATGGAAGAGGGACCCAAAGGACTGTTACCCATGAGGAGAGGCATGGCTTGTCTAGAGAGAGGCCAGAGGTTACCGGGGTGGCGGTGTTGGCGGGAAGCAGCCTGCACATCAGGATTAGCACATGGTCGCTTGGAAGCCACCCCCACTCCGCCTCTGTCAAACCCCGCCTTACCCTTGATCTGATTCTCTCTCCTCTGCTCTTCTAGGCTGTGCCTCAAATGCTGACTTTAAAAATCAAATCCAAATGCCAGGCTTGGCCCTCTCCACCGCAGCCCAGAAACGCTGGTTCTGCACCATGCGTGTGGCGTACGTAGCGGCCAGAGATGGCCTCAGACCCAGGAGGACTCTGGCACAGCCTCCGCCTGATATGCGCATGTCTTCAAGCCGGTCCAGGCTCACTGGGAGGCCTCATCCCAGTGAGCAGTGTATACTAGCTCAGATCTTTAGTCCACTGGGTCCCAGAGCTGTGCTCAAGCCTCTGTCTGACCACTGCACGTCCGAGTGTGTTCGCACCTAAGAGAAGAATCCCTTAGCTCCCCGAGGGCAGACAGCAAGTGTGTCCTGCAGCAGGCTAGACCCCCTGCTCTGTGAGCACATGCACAGCCCCTCGAAGCAGACACGGCTGCAGAGCACATCCCTCCTTCCTCTCCTAGACATCGTTGGCCTATTCTTTCTGCTCTCTGATCATTATATGGGAAAAGATGACAGAGCTTCAGGAGCCGGAGGCAGGAGGATCAGGGGTTGGATGCTAGCTGGAGTCATTCAGAACCCGTCTTGTGGGTTGGGGAGGAAAACAGAAAAGAGGGTGAAGGATCTCACCTGCCCCAAAACTGACCACTGTCATGCACCCACCGGTCTAGAAATAGCAGGGGAGGGTCAGCGATTCGAGACCCAGGCGTGAGCGTAATTGCTTTGCAATTCGCACAACAAAAAACCGTGCAGAAACCAAGCTGCCACTGCCCCTGCTCTTTGCGTCAATTTTCCAACAGTCTGTGCCCCACCCCCACCCTGGAATCATAGGGACTTGTTTCTCTTAATGCAAAAAAGTAAGTCCTAGATGCAAAATCCCCTGTCCCACCCTGAATAGAAGCTACTTTTCTTAATTGGTTTCTCAACAGCCACTACCCAATTGTGCTTCTTTAAGCATGAAAACAAAACCAAAACAAAACAAAAACAAAAAACAAAACAAAAAAAACCTGCAGAGCCCTGGCAGAATAATTTGGATCCACAGGGACTCATGCAGATAGGACCAACGAGAGAAGCCAGGCCACCCTGTTCTCAGTGGGGGTGGCACACATGACCTTTGCCCCTTGGGGCTCACCAGCGTCTGGTTTTCAAGCCCCACAGAGCAGAAGCTGGCTTGCATGGCTGTCATGCTGATGCATCTGTGAGTGCTGTAGACAACCTCTTGAACGGTTCCTTTGCCTCTGCTGCTGCAAAGCCAGAAACAAATATTTAGCTGGCTGCAGAGAGCCATCCACATGAGTGCTGTCCCCCTGGGGGTCTTCTGCACACAGCGCCTGGCTGCTCCTTCCACGTGACACAGGACATATAACATATTTATGTCTCGCGTAACCATAGAAACCTGTTGTGTCAGGGAAGACGGTGCGGTTCTGCTTCTCTCCAGAAAGAGGAATGAGGCCGCGGGGCAGCCGCCACTGCTGCAGGCTGCACTCAGTAGTGGCCGCCTCTGTGGACTTTAACAAAGTATCAGATGTGGACTTTAACAAAGTATCAGATGTGGATTTTAACAAAGTATCAGGTGCAGACTTTAACAAAGTATCAGACGACACAGGAGGTAAAAACTGCTCTGGGTGTTCTTTTAAACACTGGAGCCAAACCATTGTTTTCTCGCATCACCCACACAGCTTGCACTTCATTCATCACCCCCGAGGACAGTGGTCTTGTTTGTGTGACTTCCTCTAGGGAGTCAGTGGCATAAGGCAAATATACGTTTGCTGTACAATTGTACGATTGTTGGCTTACAGAAAACACAGTGTGGCCATTGAGAGGGGTGGAAATGGTGCCGGTCTAACCCAGTCTCCTCCACTCCCTGGATACAGCAGTAAGGTCTGCCTTCCTGGTCTCTGTGAGGAAGGCGGTCACTCAGGGGAAAGGCCCAGCTCACAGCAGCCGTGGCACTGGCTGGTGGCACTGCCCCAGTCTTCATTTCCCTCTTTTGGTCCCGTGCAGGGGTCATAATGCCTGTAAAAGCTTGCTTTGGTTAGCACATCTACGGAACCTCAATACTTACCAAAGCCCTCACAAATATTTATTCTTTTTTTTTTTAAAGATTTATTTATTTATTATATGTAAATACACTGTAGCTGTCTTCAGACACCAGAAGAGGGCGTCAGATCTCTTTTCGGATGGTTGTGAGCCACCATGTGGGTGCTGGGATTTGAACTCGTGACCTTTGGAAGAGCAGTCGATGCTCTTATCCAATATCCTCAAGGGAGCTGAGGAGTATAAATCCCATCTCTTTTCCAATTAATTCTGCACCTTTCCATTTGGCAGATATGTATGTTTTGTGGCTCTTAATAGAGCAAGGAACACCTTGGCTCTTTTGTCTGTGCAGTGGCTTGTTGTTGGCTGTGTGTGTGTGTGTGTGTGTGTGTGTGTTGTTTAAAGGAATTTATCCATGGAAGCTCCCAGTGCAGCTGAGAGATGACTTGGGCGACATCTGCTGGCTGGCTGTAGAAGCAGCAGGCTGGCCCACAGAACCAAAAGCCATGCCCTCGCCCCAGGCCCTAAGTAAATCCTAAATCCACAGGGCCCAGTGGACTGTGGGCGGTAGGTACAATCACGGCTGAGAAGGCAGGGCATTTACACTTACTGTTATTATTTTCTTTATTATTGTTATTTAAATGGCAGTATTAGAAAGCAGGGGATGTTTCCCACCAGCTAATAACCATTTAAGTTGCATTTGGGGGCTTTCATGACTTGACGACAGCTTCTCAAAATCGTGGGCTGTTAAACCCCCTACTGGGTTAATGTGGCAGAAAAAGACAAGAGGGGTGCCAGCCTCGGCAGTGGCTTCTGTGAAGCGGCCTCTCTGGTGTCTGGGGGAGGGGAGGGGAGCAGGTCCTTTCAGGAAATCCAATTAGAGGGAGAGAGGGGACAGCCCCCCAGTGCCATGACTGTTTCAGCCTTCAGGCAGGAAGGCAGTGTCGACAGGAAACTGCCCCTACCCAAAGCTCACTGGAGACTGAGGGTCTCTATCCTGAATGCAAGGGTGTGGACACTTTTCCTGATCCCTCCCAAGGAGTGCAGGCCACCTTGTCCCCAGACTCCTGTTCCCAGTGTGGGTATCCCACTGACTATTCCAAGGAAGACTTAGGGAATAGCCAATAGCTCTAGAGATTGCCACCGCTTCCTTAGAGGCTGTCTTCTATACAAATGCCCCTCTCCCGGCGGTTGCCCAGAACTGGGGCACCTCGGTTAAGGGGTCTCATTTTCAGACCAGGTAGACTGGGTCTGGCGGCTCTCAGTGGGATTCTTCTGTGCAGAAATTTGAAAGGTGGGCTGTTTGCCTAGATTCAGAGAATCCTGAACAAAGCCGTTACATAGCACACAATTGCGTTGCAGCTGTCCAGTGTGTGTTTGCGGCGATGCATGGGGTATTGTGTGTGGAGCAGCTCTGAAGGCCCCGCCCAGTGTGCTGCTATGCTGAGCTGTGGAGCTCCCATTCTCAGTGGTCACATATGAGCTTCACTGCGGCTTCCTCCTTACCCGGGGTCTCAGAACTCATTCAGCATTGTACCGTGACTTTCACCCATGCAATTGTAGGGGACAAAAGGCTCTGAACAGAGTTCAGGTTTCCTCTCCTTCATGTCACATCCCCACCACAGCACACCCATGTATAAGCCTCCTACATAGCACCTAGGGGCATCCTGGCATATCTGCTCCTTCCAGGGCCTCCTGGACTCTTAGCCAACAAGGGCTTTGGGCCTCATGGGGACTTGGAAGACCACTCCTGTTGTAGTGGTCCTTCTGTGCTTTGTGGACAGAATCCAATGAAGACGAACCCATACGTAGTGTACAGTGAAGGGTCCGGTACTGCAGAAAGCTGAGGGGACGGGGCAGCTGCCTGGTAAGCCTGGAGCTTCTAGCCTGAGTGATCCCAGGTCACCATCTGTACCTCTGAGGGCGAGGGCAGCATAGGAAGGCACCGGCCTAGAGCTTACCATCCCTTGGCTGTTTGACACTACTTCAGTGGGGCAGGCTACCCAGGGCACGGAAGTAACATGTTCTCCTGTCTGGCTTCTGCCACGAGGCTTAATGACAATGTTCGAGGAGGGCGTTGACATCAGCAGCTGAGCTCAGCAGCTGTAACTGCTGACGATTCCTGACAACTGAGAGTTGGAGCTCATGGTCTGTGAGGCCCAGATCTTCACACTCACATGCATACCCGCCTTTCCACTGTGATGTGGTGGGGTGGGGTGTGGTATGGTGTGTGATGTGATACCATCACAAACCCTTAGAACAGGCTCCTCGAAGGCAACAGTGGAGGTGGTATCCAGAAACTGTTGCCACTACAGTAAGGTTTCATACACTGTGGGAGGGGTTGTGTGACTGATGCAAAGGTTCAGTCGAAGGGCACTGGCAACAGGAAAGGGGTTCCTCACGAACAGCGATGGAAATTAATTCAAAAATCAAATACATGGTGAATCTGAGCTCAGGCAGAACTCACTCGCCTGCCAGCATCATGTGACCTCACTGTCACTTTGCTCCTGAACAAAACACACACTTGTGCCGCACACGCCGTTGTGCCTGGGACACCGCGGCTCAGATTCGAGAGGACCGTGTGTCTGTGGTGTTTTCATGGCAAAGTTTCCTGCTCCTTAATCCTGGAAGTGTCTCCTGATTCACTTCTCGGCAGCGTCAGTTTGGCTTGTCCAAATTATAATCTCCGGATTATATTTGATTTTTAAAACTGTTGCTTGAATTTCATTGGTTAAATGTTTAACGAGATGTTACTTGGTATTCGGACAGAACTTAGAATCTCCAAAATGCCCCTAAACATACCTCTACCATCTGTACCACGTGTTTATGTGAGTTGGTATTCTCATCATGGTCAATTATGATACTGGAATATGCGGGATGGCTCAGCGGTTAAGAGCACTGACTGCTCTTCCAGAGGTCCTGAGTTCAATTCCCAGCAACCACATGGTGGTTCACAACCATCTGTAATGGGATCCGGTGCCCTCTTCTGGTGTGTCTGAAGAGAACAACAGAAAGAAAATAAATAAATCTTTTTTTAAAAAAAACTGGAATATGGACCAACTCAGAAGAGAAATGAAGATGCTGTGTCCTTCGAGATCAAGTATTTGACCAAAAGTTCGTTCCTTATATAAAAGCAAACGTATGCGTCCATCTCCTTAGTATGCAAATTTGCTTTTATTTTTAATTACTGTTCTCATCACAGAGGCCAAAAAACCTGGGAAGACTGGGTCATGGGAGGAAGGGGTTTTTCCGTTCATGGCTTGATAGCTTGCCATTCATCTTGGTGGGAAGGCTTGCTGGAGCATGTAGCGGCTGGTCACACTGCACCCTGGCCGGGAAGCAGAGGTGAACACTGAACACCGGCATTGGGCTTGCTTTCTCCTCTCCATTCGTCCCCACGCAGCCGTGGGACCCTGCTGCCCACGCTCAGGAGTAGTCTACCCTGCCTTGGTTGGACCTGTCTAGAAATACTTTCAAACACACACCAAGGTATGTTTCCTAGGTGATTCCAATCTAGTTAATCTGGCAAAGAAGAGGCCCAATACCAAGGAACTATTTAAAATTAATTTCTTTATGATCAATAAATGTTTGATGTATATACCTGTCTTGTATGTATGTACAAGAAGTCACAGAGGAAAAAAAATGTCTTGGGCAAAAAGTGGTCTCAAGAGCCAGGGCCAGGGTTCAAAGGTTAAAGGTGTTTGCTGCACAAGCCCAATGACCTGAATTCAACACCCAGAACCCATGTAAAGACTGAGGGAGAAAACAGACTCCACAGTTGTTCCTGAACTTCATATGCACTGTGACAAGCACATGCTCCCCAGAGACAGGCGTACACACACATCATGCATGTATATACACATTCACACATCAGGCATGTATACACACATCATGCATGTACACATACACACATCCACACATCAGGCATGCACATACACATCATGCACATGTACACATACATAGATACATTAGACATGCACACACACATCCTCATATTAGTCATGCACACATCAGGCATGGTCCCCCCCCCCAATAAATACATAAGTGTTTCACAAAGGAATCTGGTGGGTTAAATAGGAAAGGTCCCCATAGATTCATGTGTCTGAATGTTTGGCCCACAGGGAGAAGCATTAGGAGGTGTGGCCTTGTTGGAGGAAGCCTGTCACTGTGGGTGTGGGCTTTAAGGTTCCCTATGTTCAGGCTCCACCCAGTGTGGACTAAGAGCCTCCTCCTGGCTGTTTGCAGGGGATAGTCCCTTGATACTGCCTGCAGATCGAGATGGAGAGCTCTCAGCTTTTTTCCTTTATAAGAGTTGTCTTGGTCATCGTGTCTCTTCACAGCAATTAAACCTTAATTGAGACAGAATTCCCGGTACAAGAATTGTACAAACTGTACAAAGCCCTGTAGTGATGACCATGGTCTGGACACCAGGCTTCACACCAGTTTAGGGTGGTGGAGTCTGGACAGCTGGGCATTGAACGGGCTGCTGTCTCCCAGCCTGACCCTTGTCATTTCCAGCTCAGGAGGCCACTCAGGAAGGGCCTACCTTACCACACCCACTTGGTGTGCCTGTGGCTCGTTCAGCTGGTCCTCTCTGCCCTCTGGTGTGAGCCCTTCAGCTCTCCCCAGAATCCAGTCTTTATAGATTTACCACAGACAAAAAAGCATGCAGCAAGAATGGCCACTGACCAGGGCCCACGGGGTCCCTTATGTGGACCGGGGAAGAGGGCAGTTCTGTCTACAGGTTGGTACAGGAGGCAAGATCTTCCTCTCCACTGCACCTAGGGGCCAGGGGAATCTTCAGGACAAACGAACAAGAACCAGCCCCGGTCACACACTCTATCAAGTCGGGGACGAGGCTGTTCTGGACGCCTCTTGTCGGTGTGCTGCGGTGACACAGGCCAGGCTCCCTCAGCTTCCTGAGCCTGGGCCTGTCTGCATCTCCACTTCCCACTCACTACCACCAAGGCAGGGGAGAGAATGCACAGGATCACTCTCACCTGGCAAAGTGGCTTCCAGGCCACTGCTTTCTGTGGCCCTTTGGAGGTGCCTTGCAGTCACTGAACACCTCTGCTCCTCTGTCGAATGTTCTTTCTCAGCCTTTGCTGCCTGGAGACACATCTCCCCTGGCCTTGTCAGGTGGCCGTGTGGGACAGAGACTGAGTAGAACCACACTGGGTCTCTAGGACGTGCTCCGTCCTCCCTGATCCCAGCCACCACAGTAGGTGGGACACTCACTGGCCTGGCCTCAGATAAGCGAAGGGGAGTGGACTGGGAGACCTCCGTGGGGTCGAGTTCATGGCACCCCTCCTATTCCCAGAGGGGTCATCAAAGTAATCACGTGTGTCTTTGTTCCCTCCTCCCTGGTCACTAACTCTACTAACAGGGACTAGAAGTCCAGGGCAGTACTCAAAGCCTTTTCCTGCAATCGCCTATAAGGGAAGAGGACCAGTACCATGCCTTTCTGTGTTGACATCTCATTTTCTGTGAACACGGCTCATGCATTCATGCACGTACAGCATGCCACATGTGCGCACACACGTTTGCACAAACATATGTTATCAGTGTGTGGATATCAGTGCATGCTTGCTCTGTGGACGTGGGGCAGGGCCTCTGTGTCTTCCCTTGCCCACGTCTGTCAGTGGTAAATGATTACCACGGGGAAGCACGGGAGATTAAGTGACTGCACTATTTCTTATGGCTTTCCGCATTTTCACCAAGGGATGCATGCACTGCCAGAATAGATAAAATCTCCAGAAAGGACTCGTAGTGACATACAGTAACAAGTGTCGTGTGCACAGTGTGCCTTCTGCTGCAGACTCTCACCTACGCTCCTGTATGCCCCTCCAAATAGTCCCTGAGCAGAGCAGCAGATGTGTGACTCGAAATGCATACGCATCTGATTCCTGCACGGCCCTTGCAGGAACAACCAGAGCGGGAAGGGAACGTGTCCCTCCAGGGCCCTTTGCACCTGCCAAGTGTTGTGCACCACTGTCCAGGCCCCACCCCACCCCACCCCCGGTGACTATCCTGGTTCACCTGCAGGGAGGAGGGTCTGCTGGTCTTAGGTCGTATCAGGTCTTCCCACTCCAACGCCATTCGCAGGGACTGCACTGGGCTCGGTCCACATCACACATCAGCTCAGAGGATGCAAAAGACATGTTTCGGGGAGAATGCCGTTGATAACACGCTCCCAGCAAAGACCTAAACATGAGACACCAAGAAATGAGGCTTCCGCTCAATTACCACTTTGTGCTCCCTGCCGGCTGGCTGTGGGGCCGACAGGAAGCAAGCCTCCATGTTTGATCACTGTATTTACCGAAAGCAGAAAAGCTAGGCCAACACCATGAGCTCCTCCTCTCAGCACTGGAGTTCAGACCGGATCATTCCAGGCCACGGAGACAGATTCACGGAGTGAGCTCTAGGCTTCAAGTGATTTTCTTTAAAAAGCACTTGGAAGGCAATTTTAATTCTTTTATCAGTGTGACAGCCAAGGTGCCAGTCAGAATGTGGGGGGAGGAGGGAAGAGGAGGAGGTGGAGAAAGGGAGGGAGAGAAAGAGAAAAAGACAGGGGAGGAGAACTTGAATGAGAACACAGTCTCCTGTCAGGTAAATGTAACAATTTACTTTCAGACAACCAGGTTTCTGGCGTCATTTAGAGACAACACTAAAGGAACTGGGTTTTGACCTTATAGAGAGCAGCCATTTCTAGAGTGACTCAAAGTAGCAGCCTTTCCCAGGAGACAGGGGAGGGGAAGTACATTAGTGACTGGATTGCTGAGGAGGGCCAGGCCATGGACAAGGATGGTTTGAACCAGCAGATTTGACATCAGAGTCTGTGCCATGCATGACTACAAGGTCTGGAGTGTGTGACGTCTGCTGAGGAGAGAGCAGCCTGGGTGGAAGTCCCTGCATCTGTTTCTGTGAACACTCATGCACCTCTCTCTTGACTGTCTCTGGTCTCAATGGTATCATAGCAACAGGCTGTGCTACTTCTAGTCTGGTGTAGCAAGGACACACAGGTCTCCCCCTCCCCACCAGTCCTCTCCAAAGCTTAAGCAGAAGAGGGGTTTTCTAGTAACGTTAAAGGACTCAGTGAACTGCAGCCCAGCCTTGCAGTGTAAGAGGGAAGCTGGGACCCCTGGGCTATGTGGGCAAGGCCAGCCGTCACCGCTCAACCATTTCGTCTGGCAACTGCAGTTCACAGCTCCAGAGCAGGAAGGTGCCAACCTTCTGTGCGCCTATGTTTATACACAGTCTAGAGCCAGCCTCAGGAAACCACCACCAGATATCCCTGAATGTGGATGCTAAAAGGAGCATCGTTATGATCAGGTGTCTCCTGCACTGACCCTTCCCCCTCTCCAGCACGATGTCCTGCTGAGGCAGCCCACGCTGTGAGATGTCCCTACCGAAGTGAAAGCTAGACCCTTCCCATCTTAAAGGTCTGCTAAAATTAACTGTGAAAGAGCAGAGGGACTGGACTGCTGCCCAGGGGAGCACCCCTGATGCCCAGCTTCTTACAGCTTCCTACACATTCTGGAGAGTGTAAATAAATAAATAAATGTGTAAGGTACTTGGTCCTGAGGGGTCTCAGAGGCACTGAACTTGTGTGGTAATAGCAGAGAGGCTCCCTCAGTGGGAAAGAGAGCTTTGCTCTGACAGAACCACCCTTCCAAGAGCCTGCCTCTCCACCCTGCACACAGGGCCTGAAGGCCTATTTCTTGCCGCTGTCTCCAGCTCAGGATTGGAGGTCGGTCTTCAGCAAGCTCCTTGGTACAAGAGAAGCTTTGAGGCGGAGAATCAAGAAGAGTTAGCAATGGATGCTGGGAGGTAAACAGGGCCATGCCTGGCAAGAACTCCTGCAAGGGATGCTGAGAGGTAAACAGGGCCATGCCTGTGCAGAGCTCCTGCCCGGCTGATGGGCAAAGTGCTCACAGGGATCAGGAGGCCAAGTTTCTGAGGGGAGGTCCTTCTGGAGCCTCTCGCCCTTCCCGTCTATCCCCGGAGCAGGGCGGGCCCTGACACTACTCCAGAGCACTGATTCATGGCAGTCTCTTGGAGGGTTGCAACTGTGAGCATCTCGGAGCCTGCCCTGGCCAGTATGTTTTATCTTCACCAGAGTAGCAGGCTGGGCTCCAGCAGGGCTGGAGCAGGTACAGGCCGGACAGGTGGGCACCTTGGAGAGGCCGTGGTGGAACCTGCCTTGTTCTCTCCTCCTTTCCCGGCCCTCACCAGGGTGCCAGCTTACGCTGTGGCGTGTGCCTCTGTCCTCCATAGCTTGGTGATCTAAGTGTCAACCTCTGCTAACCCCACGGGGCAGGCTGGAGCAAGAATAGAGCCCTCTCCACCCCTTGGGGACCTGGGGGGGGGGGTAGAGAAGGCCAGGGTAAGAAATCAAACTAGAGTCCTTAGGTGTAGAGAGTCACAAAGAAGGTAGAGCAAGTGTGGTGGCCAAGGCCATCAGAGTAGGGCCAGAGCATGGTAGACAGACCAGAAAGCAAGCACTCCAGGGGGAAGGGAGGCTGGCCATGGTGCCCAAGGCATAGATGACCAGGGCCCTCCCTTCCAACTGCTCCTGGCCTTACCCACCCTAAAGCCTCACTACCTTCCCTACTGAGCTGCAACTAGTTCTGTCTGAAACTCTGCCTCTTCCACTGTGGCCACCAGGAGGCCATAGGCGGGGAGGGTGGGATGGTGATGTGGGCGTCACTGTGGTCCTCTGTATCTCCCTGCACAGCACACAGCAAGGACACGAAGCAAGACTCTAGTCATTTTATCCATAAATAAGGGCTCTGCTGGACAGTTGTTTAGACTGTGCCATGGGGTTTCCATTAAAATCTGTCACGGGGCAGACATGAGTTCAAAACCGGTCACATACTCATGCCCCACCCGCAGAAGGGACCCAAGAAGCCATCAAAACCACCTGAGTCTGTCTCCCCATCTTGGACTGGCACCATGTTTGGTACAGTGTAGGCGATCAGCAACTGTTTCTAGAATGAACTAGAATAAACCGGTGCTGGGGATCACCCCATGGTGGCGACACAGCTCCTCCAGGCATGTGCTAAATGCCAGGGCGCGCGCACTGTCCGAACACCGCTCCATCTGTACAGTCCACAGCTGTGTAGATGTGACAGGCACAAGCGAGCCGCAGTGTGGAAGGCAGTGGGGGCCCTCGGTATCAGGAGGCCGACTCCGCAGTCACGTGTTCTTCTCCCGATGGCTCTCCGGTGGCTTCCCACAGGGCCTGTGCCAGCAGTGAGACGGAAAGCGAAGCTGGAGACATCATGGAACAGCAACTGGAGGAGATGAGCAAGCAGCTAAACGCGGTCACGGACCCCACGGGCTTCCTGAGGATGGTGCGCCACAACAACCTCCTGCACAGGTACGGCACGCGTCCCTGCGCTCCTTTCATGGGACATGGAGCTGGGGTCTTGTCAGGTAGCTATAGCGGCAAGCCTGGTGGCTTTGCCTTGGTACCAACATTTTGGACGGAGGCGGGCAGGCTCTCCAACTCAGGCTTTGGTTAGCCATATTTTGTCAGAATTCATGGTTCCTGTCTTCAAGGGACTGCAGAGGGACCAGACTGGGTGGGCAGCCTTGCTTGGCAGCCCTGTATGTGGGCAACTGTGCACCTTGTCTGCAGCAGCCTGGCTTCCTGTCATTGTATTATCAGGGTGTCAGCAGTGAGTTTGCCTTTCCAGGGCCCAGCAACTTTAGGAAAGAAGCCAAAAGCTTGAGGGCCACGCTGGTCCTTCCTACCTCCTGGCCTTGGGGGTTGTCCCTCTGTCTTGTAAGGACACAGCCAGATGCAAGACAGTGTCAGATTGGGATTGGGCTGGACTTGGCATCTTCTCCACCCAAGCAGCAAGGGATACGATTTTGGCTTGTGATTGAGAACAGCGAACCCAAAACTAGATCCAGGACTCACCGGGCTGTAGTGGACATAGAGTAGATACCTTCCCCAATCCTAACATGTGCACAGACTCCCCTGTCCCTTCAGTGTGGTAGTTAAGGACCACTTTGCAAACATCAGCTGGCTTCCTGGCATGTGGACAGCATCGCGTAGCTGATGGTCCTCTTGCCAGGCAAGAGCGAGGCAGTGTGTGGAGACAAGATGGCCTCGTCATTACTTCTTAATTCACTTTCTTGTCTACAATGTACTAAACCCTCAATATGGAAGACTGGGAGGTGAGACCAGGCTCAGGGGGTGGGCTCAGCTCAGCAGCTCCTGAAGCTCCCTATCTGATGCCCTGGCCCAGGGATGACAAAACCCAGCTGCAGTAGATGACTGAGTGCCGGAGACACTCCAGAATCCCAGCTCTGCTCTCCACAGCCCGTGCCTGGCAACTCCAGTCCCAGCCGGCTATGCTAGTGTAGTGGGTCTCAACCCCTTCGGAGGTCAAGTGACCCTCTCACCAGGGTCACCTAAGACCATCAGAGAACAGATACTTACATCAAGATCCATAACAGCAGCAAAATTACAGTTATGAGGCCTTGCAAGAAGCAGGCCTTGCAAGGTGGCTGGCACTCAGTGAGACGTCATTCTGGGTCTCCCAACAGAGTGGTGGCAAGACGGGGTTCATCCCTCACCCACACCCTGAGCCAAGTGGGTGGTCTCCAGAGCCCCCACTCACCCACCTTACCCCCTCCCAGGACACTAAGTGGGGTCAGATGGTCTCTGAGTCATCCTGCCAGGTTTTTCATTCTCTCCATTGTCCATCCCCTCTGTATGACCCAGAGGATTCCCAGGCTTGTTGTTACTGACTGGAGATCTTTGCCTAGCACTAGGACATGGCCAAGTTGGGCTTTCCCAGGAAGGTCATCACACACACGGTCTTTGTTCCTAGGCTACCCTAGCTGAGTACTCTCTTCCTCGAAGATTCCCTGGTGCTTTGGGTATAGAGATCTCTGCCTGCCCCCTTGCATTTTTTTCCCTGTGGGTCTGTGTGCTCCCTCATCCCCCGGGCTACACATCTCTAAAGCCTGGCTCTGATCTAGGATTTCTTTCTCCATCCCAGAGGTGCTGGTAACCTTGCTACTACTTACATGTGTCTGACTCACTTAACGGATGGGTGGGGGAAGGGATAGAAGGGCTCTTCGGTCCAGCACCACCCCAGCAAAGAGAAGGCATCCGTGATGCTCAGCTAATGCCTATGTGGTGCTTCCCCCGATCTGTTGACCCCCCTTCCCATAGCTGCGAAGGGCACGGTTTGAAGGGAACTTGGAAGGCTTGCCAGACCCTCTCTCTAACTGGCCCCGGAGGAAAGCCCTTCTGGCTCGCTCTCAGGCAGCAGTGGACTAGCTGTCCCAGCTAGGACAAAGGAATTACAAAAGGAATCCAGCTGTCCCAGCTGCCTGGAAGAGGCAGCCCAGAGCCTCATAGCTCCATGAAGAGCCAGCGAGGGATCTGACCTGTCAGATGGAAAGTCTGTGGTCCAGCCTCTACTGCCCTTCCTTAGACACCGTGAACCTACCTTAGACATTGTGAACTCACAGGGAGCAACACCCTGCGGGCTTGCCCCGGGGTGCAGAGTCCTGCAAAGGGCTGACCACACTGCTGTCACGGATAGGTGAGATGGCTACTGCCCAGGCCTGTAGTCCGTCTCTCCATGCCCAAGCCCTACACTGCCATTGAGCGGTAGTGTGAGGAGGAGCCAGACAAGCTTCAGGCACAGTACAGGAGGGACAGACACCAGGTCCATTGCCATCCTGGACTTCTGTGGAAGGTGGTGGGCTCAGGGGGACAGCGGTGTCTCACACCCAGCTGCTAACAGCCTCTTCCAACAACGTGTGCGCACAAGCAATCCTGGGTGACTCCTGCCCCGCCTCCTCCCTGCACAACACAGGCTGCTGTGCTCTGCACTAGAGCTGGGTTCATAGTCATCAGAGAAGCCGGCTAAGAAACCTTTTCCTGGGGCTGAGCTGTCCCTTAGCCCAAGTGGAGCTGGGAATAGAGGACAAGGCAGTTGTCTACCGCCACCTGCTGGATGTCTGTGACAGCGCAAGTCCGGTGGCTTACAAAGCTTGATCCCTGCCCCCGCCTATGAAATTCTGTGCTTCTCAGCCCAGGGCAGCTGCAGAGATGAGAGAAGGGAGAGGGAGCCATGCACTGCTCAAGGATGTCTCCAGAGAACACTCTGCACATCTCACCTTCAGGGGAGAGCTGTCTCTGGACACGGAGTGTCTCTCAGGGTCGCCTGCACATCACTGACTCTGGCAGCAACGCTGTAGCCCACCCTGCCACTTGGAATTATAGTTACTGAGTAGAGGGGAGTGGCTGCCCAGGTCCCTGCACCCCGGGAGCTGGAGCAGAGCTGCCCCTCATAGCTGCACCGAGTGCCTCCTGTACAGGCCCTTCCCAGTCAGCTGCTCTCAGGCACCCCTGTGAGGTGAAGGGGCCCTGCCAGGCCCTGCCAGGGTCTGGCTGGGTCTGGCCAGGAGGTCCGTGTCTTGTCACTTCAGCAGCGGGTCCACTGCTACTGGATGTCATCCTCCTTGTCAGCCTGGCGGCTGCACTGACCCTCCCTGATCCTCTTCCTCGTTAGAGCACAATCGCTCCGAGCAGGACCAGCACTCTGGGGTGTGTGATTGCGTAGCTGACCCCACAGAGTTGCATGCACGCTGTTGTGTACAGAATTCAGTGTTGTAGGACAGTACCCACACACACCCCGTGCAAGGGCCAAGCATGAGCTGGAGGTAGCAGGCAATGCAGAGAGGCCCTGCGGGCAACCATGATGACGGAGGGTGAGCCTGATTCCGACCCTGGTCCTGCCTCCCCAGGAGCTGCCAGAGCATGACGAACTTGTTCAGTGGTACGGTGTCACCCAGCAAGGATGGGACCTCCTCTCTGCCCAGGAGGCAGAACTCACTGGCCAAGCCCCCGCTCCGCGCCCTGTACGACCTGCTCATCGCGCCCATGGAAGGGGTAAGTGGTGCCCCTTGGTATCAGAACACATCACTTCCTGCTCAGTGCTCATGCACGCCCCCTAGAGCACTAAGCGGATGCACGTTCCTCGCTGGCTGCTTATCATCAGGTTGGCAGGTCTGAGCTTGTATTTCTCTCTCCTCTATATGGCCGAATGCATTTGGTTCAGTGTCCTTGCCTGCACCACAGGCCATGAGGCTCATGAGTGAGTGCTGGGAGTGAATGCCGACCACGCCCACCTGTCCTAGCCGCTCATCCCGATGGCCCAGGCCACGCCCTCGCTCTTTGCCTGGGTCTCAAACACAGAGCCAATGTCCAGTGCTAAGGACACCAACTGCAGCCCTCCTTGCTCTCTGGCTGGCACGTCCAAGCCACCCGAGGCTGCTTAATTCAAACAGTGCTCTGTGATGTTACAGGGACCTTGGTGGATCTGAAAGTTTAGGGACAGGACCGTCACAGGCAGTTGTTCCGTCTACAGAGGCGGGGGCATCCCTCAGCACCTCTCTCTCAGTACCCGTGGGGCACAGCGTATCCTTAGACTTCTCCATCCCCTGATGGGCACCTCCCCAGCCCTCCAGCAGTGTTTCAGCTGGCCTAACAGCTGTGGGGTGACCTTTCTGCCTGCTGGCCCCCTGTGGTCTCTGTCCTTTTCTGACAAGTGACCCTGGCCATCCTTCCTGATGTCTTTTCTCTGTAGGGCATGAGGACCATCTGGAGGACATGTCTGGTTAGCCCAGGGATGAGGGGCAAGGTGCACAACACATTAGGGCTGCAGGCAGGGACTGTCCCCTGGGTGGGGGGACTGCTGTGTCCAGGCCCCTCCTCAAGGTCCATTCAGGCTGTCCTATCTGAAGCCTCCTCCTGGAAAGGCCAAGCCCCTCTTTTCCTTTATGCTCCACCCTGTCCTTTCTTATCCTTACCCCCTCTCCACACTGCCATGATAGTGCTCCAGCTCACAGTACCTTGCTGAATGAGGAAGACATGTGTGTCTCTCTCCTGCCTCCCACTGCCACCAGCAATCTTGCACTCCCGGCAGTACTCCCCACTCCCCATTCTTCACCTGATTGAACCCCCTCCATCCTTTGCTCCTAGCCGATTGTATTTCTGCTGCTTGCCCGGCTCAGCGAGGCCTCCATCCTGAAGCCCTGTCCCCTGGTCTCTGCCATCCACACAGCAACATGGTATCGCAGGACTTGGCTCTTGCCTTCTCCTCATTCACTCCCCAGTCAAGGCCAGGGCCATCCTTTAGCTTCATGTCCCTCAGCAGCTGGCCTGAGGGCTAGTGCATATGGGCACCTGATAGAGTGTGCGGAGCTGCTCTCAGTCAGAGGCACATTTGCGTTGGGTCTGATATAGCCCAGAAAGCAGAGGATCCTGGGAAGAAAGTGGGTAATGGCTTTTGTGGCGACCTGGGGGCTTTCCAAGAGCCAGAAGCCAGGTCGCGCCCCAGAATCATAGCCACTCGGGCCACGTTTCCTGTGTACATGCCTGTCAGAACCACAGCTGAGGCGGCCCGTCTATGGCAGAACCTGGTGGAGGCGCAGCTCACCCTAGGAGTCCAGTGCTTGGTGATGAGTCAGCAAGGGAAGCTGAGGCCAGGAGGCTCCCAGAGGGGGCTCTCCAGGTGCCTGCAGTCAGCGGGGTGTGCTTCAGACAGTCCCTCTTCTGTGACACCCCCAGAGTAAGCGTGTGCTCATGTTCCTGCAGAGGTGCTAGGAACGGTGGTCTCAGCTTTAAACAGGTAAAACAGCCATCATAAGACACCTTGAGGGGCTGGAGAGATGGCTCGGCGGGTAAGAGCACCAACTGCTCTTCCGAAGGTCCTGAGTTCAAATCCCAGCAACCACATGGTGGCTCACAACCATCCGTAAAGAGATCTGACGCCCTCTTCTGGTGTGTCTGAAGACAGCTACAGTGTACTTAGATATAACAATAAATAAATCTTAAAAAAAAAAAAAGACACCTTGACATGCTGACCACCAGGTACCCACCAGGACTGTGTCCGCTGCAGACGAGGGACCGATGCTTCTGACTCACTCCATGATTCAAAGCATTTCTTGGACTCAGGAATCTAAAAAGATTTCTTTTTTAAGTCAGAGGTTTGACACAACACATGAGCTCAACTGCTTTAAAAAAAAGGGGGGGTAGGGGGGGATCTGGCGAAAGTTGTGCAAAGCCTTGAAATAACCTGTGAGAGCTGCATGATCCCTGCTAACCCTGCCCTTGGCCTATTCTGCAGTCCCAGCACTCAGGGTGCAGGACAATGTGAGCCGGGTGCTCTTAGCCACCCTAAGCGACACGGCAAGGCGCTGTTTAAAGTTTATTTTAAAGACAAAGGATCCACTTGTTTTAAGGAAAGCACTTCTGAGAACCTGGGATTCCGTTTCCTTTCCAGTTACAGCTACATATTTAGCACATACTTAGACATGCCAGGTACACGCTGCCCTGAATCTGGAGACAACCCATAAATTCCGGGAGCTCCTGCCCACTCCTACAGCAGGAGGCTCCCTGTAAACATGCCACTCCTCTCCAGTGACCACCAGAGGGCGCATGATGCTGCCAGCCTTATGGGGAGTCACACTGTCAGCTTCCAGAAACAGCCAATTCCCTCCACATTTTCACAGAAACTTGAGCCAGGTGACAGAATCACGGATGCTTCGAGCCTAACCTTTGTGTGGGTCATGTGATTATCTGAGCAACTGCCTTCATTTAGCCATGGTCCTGTTGCTAGGGAACCAGGCCTGACAGTATAGAAAGTGGGACAGAGGGGGAAACACCAGCCTTTGGCTGAATGCATTTCCGGGGAAGTGTACTGTCAGGACGGGTGACGGAGTCCATGCCTTCCAGGGGCCATTAGCAAATGCTAAGTCAGATCCAGCCCTATAGTCACCAAGGAGCAGTATGGAAGGTCTGAGTGGAAAGGCAGGCAGGAGGTGGGGGTGGCATGGTCCCAGCAGGTTTAATTAAAGGTGTTAAGGGACAGCAATGGGCCTGAGACCTGGTCTGCCTTTCTAGTTGTGAGAGGACAAGGGAGCCATCCCATCGCTGAAGCCCATGGGACCAGACAACCTGTGACCAGTGGTGTTTTCAGGGCTGACTTGGAGTGTGGCCCTGTACATACCAGCAACATGTTTGATCTTCCTTCCACACTGCAGGCAAGCTTCACCCAGTGCAAGGCACTTTACCCTCGAGGCAGGCTTGCAGTAGGGCCTTCTCCAGATGGGCACTCACTCAATGGAGGCCCAGACTTAAGGATCCTCAGACCCTTGCTCTAGTTATAGCCTGTGAGCCTCACCTTTGCATCCCTTCGACTCCACTCGGCTTGAAGCTGGATGCCCCAGAGAGATCATTTACACGCTTTAGATACACTGTAGGGGCCAGCGGGAAAATGTCGTGTGGCACCAACCAGTGGCTGTTCCAACACGTCTGGGTCACTGTGGATTGTCGCATGCTCACACTTGACCGCGTGCGCTGTGGCCAGTGCTACGGCAGCTCCCTTTGCTGCCCATGCTACGCAGAGCTGTCCATCCCCTCTCGTCGCTTCTGGGGTGGTGGTGACCATACTTCCCATCCCCTGGGGCCCACAGCCGCTCATTTAGCTCTTCTTGGGGAATGGCTTGTAAAGCAAACAAGTAACCCAGCGATTCCAAGTCTCTTTCTTCCAGGTTAGTCAGATTATAAAAGGACGCGAGGCCTGGGGGCTGAGCAGCCTGAACTTCCCACTTGTCACTTTGGGTTAGCCAGCCTTTCTGCCACCCTCAGCCGGGTGCCCCCGGCAGCCAGCAGCTGGTCAGATGAGCACATTCGCTTCCTGAGGGCACCGCCTGTCAACCTCTCTGAGCTGGCAGGAAGCGTGCTGGGCCCATGAGACAAGCGTTTGCAGACGACCCTCTGCCTGCAGTCCCACGGCTGTGGTGACTTAACCACCATCTCTGTTGAGTGACAGCTATGGTTGCCTCACGCACAGGCTCCCTCTGTCCTCTCCACTTCCTCCCATGCCCCTTCTCAAATACAGAGTCCTGCTCTTTAGTGTAGGCTCACCCTGAATTCATGGCAATCCCCCTGCCTCCTCCCCCCCCCCCCCCAGAGTACTGGGATTATGGGTGTGCATCACCACACCTGGGCGCTGAGTCGTCTTCACAGCTGGCTTTCCTCTTCTAAGTCACAGCCCCACTTTTGGAAAGGCCACTTCTGGGCAGACGAGCAGGTGTCTACATGCTGTGGCTTGCACACAGACCTCCCCGGGTCCTCACCTTAAATTCTGTCAGGAGAGGTGCTGCCTAACACCTTCTCATCCCCAGAAGCCGTAAATGGAGAGCGTGCCTTCAAAGCCAGGCCCTGGGGAAGCTGAACTGAGACCCAAACAGCACAACGGTTCCTGGACCACAGATAGCAGGACCCCAAATCCTCCATCCTGCCTGAGTGTCTAGCCTTGTACTCCTCAAATGGGAGACTAGCGAGGCTCATGGAGTCCTTGCTGCCCAAGGGGGTCATCGCATGTACCCGAGTCCTGGCGGCAACACAGTCTTCCCACTGTTCTCGGGGGACCTCTAGGGCAGCTCCCTCTGCACTCGTCCTCAGCCTCCAGGGAAAACACCTGGATCTATGGTAGTTGCTTGCTTTGGGTGCCATTCCCCTTCAGGCTGGTGACCCTCATCTTCCCCCTCAGTCTCTCACAGACCTTGACAGACTGTCCACTGCCTAACCTCCTATCTCCCAGTGAGGCGCACAGATGCCTCCCCCTGAGTCAGGCGCAGTACCTGTTAACACTTGTACAGGGAAGCACGTCCAGTATCCGCGGCCTCCCACCCTGAGCCAGCTCCTGTTCTTACTCTGCAGGGCCTGATGCACTCCGGCGGCCCCGTGGGCCGGCACCGGCACCTGGTCCTGGTTCTGGAGGGCGAGCTCTACCTCGTCCCCTTTGCTCTCCTGAAGGGCAGCGCCTCCAACGAGTACCTGTACGAGCGCTTTACCCTCATCGCTGTGCCTGCCGTCCGCTCGCTAGGCCCGCACTCCAAGGTAACGCACTGCCCGACTCTGGGGTCTCCCATGCAGCAGGCGGGCTTAGTAACCAGGCCCCTGGCCCTGGGCCCAGGGCATAATTCATATGGGGTACTTTCTGCCTCTGTGGTTCTGAAGATCTTAATTTTTAGTTTGTTGTTGAGTTATAACTTTCTCAAGAGGCAGGATCAGTTCAGAGGGAAAGGAACAAACCTCTGAAGTCTCCGTGGCCGACTCCTCGTCCCGGATGGGAAGGGAGCTGGTATCCCTGGCATTGCCTGGCTCACAAAACACATTGGGTGTTGCCATCTGGCAGAAGCCTCTACCTTCCTGGCAGCAGGGACTGGCCGCAGGGATCACAAAGATGCTGAACACTTAGGATTACCGGGACACCAGGTGCCTGGCTGACAGTGTCTCCTCTCCTTACAGTGTCACCTGAGGAAGGCCCCGCCCACGTATTCCAGCTCCACCTCCATGGCCGCTGTCATAGGCAACCCCAAGCTCCCGTCAGCAGTGATGGACAGGTGGCTGTGGGGCCCGATGCCCTCGGCAGAAGAGGAGGCGTACATGGTGTCAGAGCTTCTGGGCTGCCAGCCCCTTGTGGGCAGTATGGCCACCAAGGAGAGGGTCATGAGCGCCCTGACCCAGGCCGAGTGTGTCCACTTTGCTACCCATGTCTCTTGGAAGCTGTCGGCCTTGGTCCTCACACCCAACACGGAGGGCAACCCGGCCGGCAGCAAGAGCTCCTTCGGCCACCCCTACACGATCCCCGAGTCGCTGCGGGTGCAGGACGATGCGAGCGACGTGGAGAGCATCTCGGACTGCCCGCCACTTCGGGAGCTGCTCCTCACCGCGGCCGACCTCCTGGACCTGCGGCTGAACGTGAAGCTGGTGGTTCTCGGCTCCTCCCAGGAGGCCAATGGCCGGGTCACCGGGGACGGCCTGGTGGCGCTGACTCGGGCCTTCCTAGCCGCCGGCGCGCAGTGTGTGCTCGTGGCTCTGTGGCCCGTGCCGGTCGCGGCTTCCAAGATGTTCGTCCATGCCTTCTACTCATCCCTGCTGAACGGCCTGAAGGCCAGCGCCTCCCTGGGTGAGGCCATGAAGGCGGTGCAGAGCAGCAAGGCCTTCTCACACCCCTCCAACTGGGCAGGTAGGCCTGAGGGCGGGGAGCGGGCTCCACGTGCCAGCTGGACCCAGCACCCCCGGCGGTGTCACAGCTCCTTCAGGGTGGCCTTTGCCTTCCACCGAGCAGCACAAGGCTTCAGTGTGGCCGTGCCACCGAGTGGCCAGTGCTCCGGCAGAGCACAAGTCCTGGGGACCCACGGTCCCTCGTCAGACCACACCTGTCCTGTCCAGGCCCCACGGCATCCATGTACGAGAGCAGACCCTTTGCCTGGCCCTTCATTCCCACGGGAATCCCTGCCGGTGTGCTGGCTTCCCGGGCTAGTGTGCTTGCTTGAAAGTGGCGATCATTTGTTGTGTTGTTGTTGTTTTGTTTTGTTGTTGTTGTTGATAGATAGCCTAGGCAGGCAAAGGAGCTAAGGGGCCCAGGAGGGAGACCAATGGGCTCCCGCCGCTTAGCTATCTGGTCTTGCCTGCTAGCTCAGGCCGTTCCTTCGGAATTGGAGGAACAACAGTCTCTACGCCTCTGGTTGCCAGTTCCTGCTCCAAGTTCTCTCCCACAAGGCCTCTCTCTCCGTCAGGGGAGCTTCAGGCTGCCCAGGCCAGAGGCTGCTCTGGAGTACCTTCCTGTGGCTCACAGAGGTGGCCAAGCAGTATGCCTTCCCGAGAGGCCAGGGACAGCCCACACCCACCAGCGCTCAGCTCTCTGGTTGGGCTGTTGGGAGGAAACGGCCAGGGCAGCAGTGCCGTCCCCTGAGGAGCCCCCCCTGCGCTGCCCTCAGGTTTCACGCTCATTGGGAGTGATGTTAAGCTGAACAGCCCCTCGTCACTCATCGGCCAGGCGCTCACGGAGATCCTGCAGCACCCGGAGCGGGCACGGGACGCCCTGCGCGTGCTGCTGCACCTGGTAAGGGCTGGCGGGACCCTCTGGGGAGCTTGGGCAAGGTGCCGGTGAGAACCGGCTGGGACAGCATGAGTGAGATGGAGGTGGCTAGATCCAACCGTTCAGTTTCCTACCTGGTGGTGGTGGTGGTGAGACACCTCAGGGTCTTGGGTGGATTAGCGGGATGAGTCCCCGGCAGGCAGTAAGACCCCCACAGCCGGCAGACTTCATTACCGGAGTCTTTCCCCTGGATTCAGGGAAGGACTGATTATGCCCTTGGCCAGCCCCAGTGTCCATGAGGCCTGAAGGCACCTGCGCAGTTAGAAGCTGCCAGCTAAGACAGCTACTCAGAAGGTGCAGCTAAAAGGTCAGGGGTTAAAGGCTGACCTGGACTACAAAAGACTGCCTCACCGCCAAAACAAAACGGTGGCACAAAACGTGTCCCGTCTTTCCCCTTTGCTCAGAACATGGAGAGCAGTGTCTCGTCATTCCCAGCCCAACCTTGGCCCAGGCTGGGCCAATGCAGCATGGACACACGGGTGTCTGTGGTCACCTCACAGGCCTAGAGCAGACACCATAGCTTCAGAGGACCCGCTGCAGGAGTGGGAAGTAGGCTAGGGTCTAGGCGGGCAGGCCATCACGGCTGGGTGCATGGAGACGATCCAAGCCAGGCTTTTCAGCCCCCCGCCCTGAGTCTGGGGCTCTCTGTGCACATGGATGAGAGAAAAGGTGCATCATTCCTCAGGCTTGGGTGGGGGTTCTGAACCTTAGGCCATCAGCATGCACTGTACCTAGGGGAGCCCAGCTGCTGTGAGCAGCCCATGCTCCAGGCCCCGAGAACGCCGAGACATTAGCTTTCTCCATCACCCTGTATCTGTGAGCCCTCTCGAGTCCCCCACCACACCCAAGGCACTGCTTCCACACCACTGCAGATTTCTCCCAGCAGCCCCTTTCTGCCCACTCTGTCCAGCCGACCTCAGGACCTCACGAGGCCTCTGGCTACAGGCATAGTCACTGCTTTCCTCCTCTTGGTAGCAGCCAGAGCCACCTCCCATGCTCCCCCCCCCCCACCCTTTCAGGTAACAATACCTGTTTCTCCTGCAGGAGGCAATGTCCCTCCGAGACCTCTCTGTCCCAGGGACAGCCACTCCTGACCCTTAGTAGGTGGACACCTCTTTTCTCCCAAATGTATGATTTGTGCTGTGCTCTAAGAGAAGCCTCAGGTGACATGCTGAACAGTCTGCAAGCCTCTGTGGGGACACATGTGCCTCGGGGTCTGTGATATCTCAGGACAGAGCCAGGTGTCTATTGGGAGGGTCGTGCAGAAAATGAGAATCTGGCAGGCACCGGCAGGGTGGTGAGGGTGCAGGCCTGGGCATGCTCTGGCCGGAGGCTGTTTTCTATGGAGTGGAGAAAGGGGTGACTCCTTTGCCCTAGCCCTGCAGCTCTGATGGCCAGTTCCTGGCAGTCACACACCCTCCTATGCATAAAACCTCGGCATTATGTCCCTAAGTCTGGCCAAATGGCCTTCCTAGGCAGCAGTAGTCAGCATGACACCGACTCCCCCCAAAGCCCGAGGAGGAGGAACGGGGCTCACCTGGGTCTCTAACTGCCTCATCCCCACCAGGTGGAGAAGTCCCTGCAGCGGATCCAGAATGGACAGCGCAACGCCATGTACACGTCTCAGCAGAGCGTCGAGAACAAAGTGGGGGGCATCCCTGGCTGGCAGGCTCTCCTCACCGCAGTGGGCTTCCGGCTGGACCCTGCGGCCAGTGGGCTGCCGGCTGCCGTCTTCTTTCCAACCTCAGACCCAGGCGACAGGTTGCAGCAATGCAGCAGCACTCTCCAGGCCCTGCTGGGTAAGCAGCTACAGCACAGAGGGGACCACGAGTCGTCACAGGGATGCTGGGCCTTGTAGCTAGAAGCATCCCCAGAGGTGACAGAGAGGCACCGCCACGGGTGCACGGCTGATGCCCACCTTGCCCAGTCTTCCTGTCGATGACGGTGTGTTGGTCCCACCTGGGCTGGGGGAGGAGAGTGGTCCCAGGCAGATGCTGTCACCAGCAGCCATGCCTCTGGCAAAACCATGGAGCAACTAGCACCGCCCCCTGGGGTCTAGGCTGTCCTGGCTCCGTAACTGTAGGAGAATAAAGCACGGGACCGTGGCCCCTGTTCTCTGGAGGCCACATGGTCCTGTCCCAGGCCACACAGGAACATGTCGCCGGCCAGGCCAACCTGCCGTAGGCTAACCACCCTCGGTGCTGAGCACTGGAACTCCTCCCCTGGAAGGTGACTTCTGCTCCTCTGTCCCTACTCAGGTCTGCCCAACCCAGCCCTCCAAGCACTGTGCAAGCTCATCACGGCCTCAGAGGCAGGAGAGCAGCTCATCAGCCGGGTAAGTTCAGCTCAGGGCAGGCCAGGCAGGAAGAGTGCCCGGCCCAGACGGGCCTGTCCGTCGGGAATGTGGAGCGTGGCTTCCCTGCCTCTGAAGAGAAAGAAGGGTTAGGATGGCCTCTCTGAATGAGCAAGGTCTGCAGACAGGTTCTTAGGGCTCACAGCCTTGCCTCTGGTCCAGGTGTTGCCAGAACCCTCTATTCACTGTCCTCTCACACCTTACCACCTCCTGCAGCTCCCTCAGCTGACTGTTGGGCCAGCACCCGAGGGCAAAGAGGCAGCTTTGAGGAAATGTGGAATTTGGGTGTTTGAATTCTGACTCTGAGCAGCCCCGTTCCAGCAGCTTCTCTGTCCATCCACCTTCCGTCCACCCCCCCCCCCCCGTCCATCCCCCCGACTTTCCTTCCGGCCACTGAGAGTCCGGAGTCTACCTAGGTGTACAGGTGTGTGTGGGAGGGGCTCTGGGTGACATTCTTCAAGGAAGCAGAGTGGTTTCCCTGGTCATCCAGGAGGGTATAACTTGGCACAGTACTACATGTTGCTGAGGAGTATCGACCAGTCTCAGTCACGTGCAGCATGGTTACCCTATGTGAGCTTCAGCGGGGTAGATACCCTCAGTGGCTCCTGGAAATTCGTCTGCCCTGGGACTGTTGGCACCATCGCTGGGACACAGAACCAGCCAGTGACTTGGCTCCTTGAGTCCCCACTGGTTTTATAATTAGCACGCCTCATCTGCTCACTGACTAGCATTAGAGAACACTTCTAGATCGCTGCAAGTTAAAACATCCAGAAGACAACTCCGTGTTCTCCAGACAAGAATGCAGAACTTCACCCCTACACCGCGGGCCAGGCCAAGAGCCTCAGAGTGCCCCTCTTTATGTCTCTTGCTTTCATGGAACAAAGGGACCTTGGGTCTGTTCACTGTGGGTCCCAGGATGGCTGGATGCTGGCCGGGGTATCTCCTGTGTGCTCATCTCCTGTGTACCCCTTGCTGCCTCTCGCTCCTCTCCAGTCAGAGTCAGGCTGGTGCAGCATCTCCTAAGGCAGTGATCAGCTTGTATGCATAACTGCTATGCTTGAATCTAAACTCTTTCTTTCTCTCTCTCTCTCTCTCTCTCTCTCTCTTTCCTTTCCTTATACTCTGCTGGCTGAAGGCTGTTAAAAATATGGTGGGAATGGTAAGTACAACTTTAATTAGCAGCTGCTGTCAGGTGAGCATCTGCCCACCCACCCTGGTACCCTGCAGCTCTGAGCTCGCTGGCCGTGCACACGAATGCTGGCACGGAGCTCTGGGCTGGGGCTTGTCCCCGTCTCTGCTCTGCCTACCCCTTTCCTGTTCCGCTCTGTCCTGATTTGACCTCTCAAGTTCCACCAGAGCAGCAGAAGCAGAACCAGTGACAAACACAGGCAGGACACCCCTACCCCAGACGCAGGGCTCACCTGACACTCGAGTGGGTCACACGAACTGTTCCACAAACGTTGTGGTCACAAAATGTAGAGTTCAAATCTTCCCCACCTAGGGCAAGACCCTAAAGATGGTCTACCTTTAGGCATGTAAGCAAATCGGAGGCAGCCAGTCCCAGCTCCCCTTCTCCGACTCCTACAGCCTCTCCTGTGCTAAAAGGCAGAAGCAGGGCTGGGGCCCCTAGAGGCTCCTCCACCCTCGCCCCACATAGCACCTTGCCATACTGTCCGTGGCCAGCACAGAGAGCAGTGGGTGTGACTGGGGGGGCTGAAGTAGGTGTAACCAGGGGGGCCTGCAGTAGGTGGGACCAGGAGGGGCTGCAATAAGTGTGACCAGGAGGGCCTGCAATAGGTAGGACCAGGGAGGGCTGCAGTAGGTGAGACCAGGGAGGGCTGCAGTAGGTGAGACCAGGGGGGCCTGCAGTAGGTGTGACTGGGGGGGGGGTGCAGGTGTCATGAGAGATCAGCAATATGTGACAGGTGACATGAGGCTTGGGTGGGGTGCTCAAAAGGCGGCAAGCGTATGCTCACCTCTGTCTGTCCCTCCCTCAGCTCCATCAGGTGCTGGTTCAGCTGCAGGCCTGCGAGAAGGAACAGGACTTTGCCTCGGCCCCCATCCCAGTCTCCCTCAGTGTCCAACTGTGGCGGCTCCCAGGGTGTCATGAGTTCCTGGCGGCTCTCGGTAGGACCACGTGCCTCTGACTTAATTTCAGTTTTCCTTACCCTGTTTTCTATTGGGTCAAACCCAGTGTGGTAGAAACTTTCAACCAAAGATGCTGATGCTGCAGACCCCTTCCCTCCATCACCGTGTCCCCTCTAGTCTGTCTGACCTCACCAACACAGACATGGGCTTCACCACGTGTCCAGGGGGCTGCTGGCTAGGGCAGGGCAGGGCAGGGCAGGGCCTCCAGGCCAGGTAAGGAGCCCCCATACCAGCTCCCTTTCCTTCCCCACCCCACAGTCTCAGTGATGTCTCAAGTAGGGAGCCTGGCTGGTCTCTTCTGGGGACAGTCTCTGGCCACAGTGCCTGAGAGAGTACTAGCTGGCTGCCTCTGTGGTGCTCGGCTAACCTAGGACTCCTAGGCTCAAGGGCTACCCCCACCTCAGTGTGGTTGCTAGGATTTCTCTGAAATCATTTAACTGCAGCATCAACATCCTATTTGCCAGCTTCTCGCCCGGGAAAGCCAATGCCCTCTCTGCGCTATCCTGAAGCCCATTAAAATCCACAGGAGAGGGAGCTAGCAGCCCACCTTTTAGCAGAAGTGCATCTCAGACCCCGGGGACAACAGATATGGAGGGCATGCGGGCAGACCTTGTCCCCAAGCAGAGAGAGGCCTCCTTCCTGGATGCCAGCCCGAAGTCCTGCCCCAGTGCTGAGCAGAGCAGAGCAGCCATGTTTGCCCTGGAGAGCCTGAGCAGATGGTTCTGTGGCTAAACGTCCAGGAAGACTGCAGAAGAGTCAGGCAGCGTTCCACCTCAGCAGGCGAGGCTGTGCCCAGAAGCTCTTCTGAGACAGGCAGCCTGACCTGATGGGTCAGCTGGGAAATCCCGCCTCGCTGCCCACGCTGAGGACCGTGCATCTTCCGTGTTCCTCCAGGGTTTGACCTGTGTGAAGTGGGTCAAGAGGAAGTGATCCTGAAAACCGGTAAACAGGCGAGTCGGCGCACCACCCACTTTGCTCTCCAGTCCCTGCTGTCACTCTTTGGTAAGCTCCTCCCCTGTCCCTCTCGAGGAGAGTTGAGTGATGTTGGTGTTAGAGACTCCTAGGGGAGGGACCCACAGAGCTCCTTGCTCTGAAGAGCCTCATCCTTGGAGTCTACAGGCTGCAAACTCATTAGCTTGCCTGAGGCCAACATAAGGAACTAAGGCCTCAGGAACAACGAAGTGGGGACACTCGGGGAACAGTGGAGCTAATGGGACATGGCAGGGTGTCAGGGAATGCCTGTCCTACTCCAGGGCCGTGTAGGTGAACTCAGCGTAAGAGGAGGCCCATGGGACCATGCCTAGCCCAGCTGTCGTCCCAGGGATAGTAAGTTGGCAGCTGGGTGGTAGCCATGGTTCGAGGGCAGCGTAACTGACAGGTCCTGCTAAAGAATGTGCACTGTAACAGGAAGGCCCGAGGGGTTACTGGGCTCTCAGAGCAGGTACCGATCGGTCGGGGCAGCATTGCACAGACGTCAGGAAAGCAGCGGCAGGAATGGGGTGCTGTCCTGAGCACAGTGTGCACTCGACTCTCCGTGAGATGCCTGCTGAGGGAGGATCGGGATGTCTGGGAAGAGGTCAGCGTAGACAAGAGGAAGAGCTCTGTGCCCTGCTGGCAGGCAGTGCGGGGGTCAAAGGGCAGAAGCAGAGGATGTGCACGCACTGAAGACAAGCCTTGAGTACGGGATTTGGGGGCCTGAGCTCACTAGTGACATTCACAAGAACAGTAAGGACTAAGGCTTGAGTGGAAGGTGACAGGAGCCGAGAAGGGGCTGAGGCCTGTGGCACACGGCTAGGCAAGCCCTAGGGTCTTCACTTGTCATTCACGAGGTTGGGGTTAATTCAAGTTATTCTTACATAGTAAGTCTTCGCTAGCTTCCAACATTAGGGGGGCTTCATGGAGGAGGTGTCAGTCTGTGAAATCCTAACTGCTCTTTGACCTGAATGTTCTGTGCCTAGATTCCACCGAGCTCCCCAAGCGCCTCAGCCTGGACAGCTCATCCTCCCTGGAGTCGCTGGCGTCAGCACAGTCTGTGTCCAACGCTCTGCCCTTGGGCTACCAGCACCCTCCTTTCTCGCCCACCGGGGCGGACAGCATCGCCTCCGACGCCATCTCCGTGTACAGTCTCAGCTCCATTGCCTCCTCTATGAGTTTCGTCTCCAAGCCCGAGGGGGGTTTGGAAGGTGGGGGACCCCGAGGACGACAGGACTACGACAGGTCCAAGAGCACCCACCCGCAACGAGCCACCCTGCCACGGCGCCAGATGTCCCCCCAGGCCAGACGCGGGGCCGGCAAGGAAGAAGAAGAATACGAGGGGTTCTCCATCATCAGCATGGAGCCTCTGGCAGCCTACCAAGGCGAGGGGAAGGCACGCTTCTCCCCAGACCCCAAGCAGCCACCGTGCGTCAAGGCACCGGGCGGCGTGAGGCTTTCGGTCAGCTCCAAGGGAAGCGTCAGCACTCCCAACTCCCCCGTGAAGATGACCCTGATCCCCAGCCCAAACTCTCCCTTCCAGAAAGTGGGGAAACTGGCAAGTTCAGACACAGGTGAGTCGGACCAGTCCAGCACGGAGACCGACAGCACTGTGAAGTCCCAGGAGGAGAGCACCCCAAAGCTGGACCCCCAGGAGCTGGCCCAGAGGATCCTAGAGGAGACCAAAAGCCACCTCCTGGCAGTAGAGCGCCTCCAGAGGAGTGGTGGCCCCGCTGGCCATGACCGAGACGATGGCGTGGTAGCGCCCAGCAGCACCACAGTCTTCAGGGCCTCAGAGACCAGCGCCTTCAGCAAGCCTATCCTCTCTCATCAGAGGAGCCAGCTGTCACCGCTCACTGTCAAACCCCAGCCGCCAGCCAGGAGCTCATCCCTTCCCAAGGTGAGCAGCCCTGCCACATCAGAGGTGTCGGGCAAGGATGGCCTGAGCCCTCCAGGCAGCAGCCACCCGTCGCCTGGCCGCGACACCCCAGTCTCCCCGGCAGACCCGCCACTCTTCAGACTCAAGTACCCCAGCTCTCCTTACAGTGCTCACATTTCCAAGTCCCCCCGGAACACGTCCCCCGCGTGCAGCGCGCCGTCTCCAGCACTCTCGTACTCCTCAGCTGGCTCTGCTCGATCCAGTCCAGCCGACGCCCCCGACGAGAAGGTGCAGGCCGTGCACAGCCTCAAGATGCTCTGGCAGAACACACCCCAGCCCCCCAGGGGCCCCCGGAAAATATGTCGAGGTGCGCCGGGAACCTTGACATCAAAAAGAGATGTCCTCAGCCTGCTAAATTTGTCCCCTCGGCATGGCAAGGAGGAGGGTGGGGCAGACAGGCTGGAACTGAAGGAGCTGTCTGTGCAGCGACGCGACGAGGTGCCACCCAAGGTTCCCACCAATGGCCACTGGCGCACAGACGCAGCAACACTGACAGCCCCCGGCGGCCGCAACCCGACAGCTGCCACGCGCCCTCTGAGACTTCCCTTGGCCAACGGTTACAAGTTCCTGTCCCCAGGAAGGCTCTTCCCTTCCTCCAAATGCTAAAGCAGCTTCTCGGCACCCCCGACTCAGTGCACACTACAGCCAGAGTCCCCGGGCCCTCCTCCAGTGCGGTCGCCCACCCACACGGCCACCCATACCATCTCTTCCCCAGACAGGTGGGCTCCCCGGGCAAGGTCACTGCCACGCCAAATACCACTGTACCCATGGGTAGCCCCTGGGCCAGATTCACCAAAAGCAGGTCTTGCGTGGGAAATGGCGGTGCCTTCTCTGCCCTGCTTGAGTTATACCCCTGCCACAGGGTTTGCGGCCAAGTCTCTATGCATACCTTTCCTACAGGAGCAGACGGCTCTTGATGGGCTTCCAGGTGCCGGTGGGATATCTAACGTTCTAAGTTCACTTCTGCACTGATGCATTACCTTAGCCAAAAGGAGAACTATGGTTTTTAAAATGCCAATTCTTTGTGATTAAACTGTAGCCATGTCTGAAGTCACAGCCACAATGCAATAACTCGTGTTGAAAGCTTGCACCCCCCAGCTGCTCCCCATGAGCAAGGCCAGGGCCTTTTGACCCCACTGTTGGCCAAACTTGAATTTTCTTAAAAAAAAAATAATAATAATAAAAATAAAAATTCTGTACTCTTGTCCAGGCATTTTAGAACTATGCAATTGTGGTTTAAAACACAACGTTGTGCTTTTAAAACATGACTGACCTTTTTTGTACATGGACAAACACTTGGTTTTATTATCAATAGTGCTTTGCATTTATAGCCATTATTTTTAAAAGCTCAAGAAATTTTAAATGTCAAATTTTGAATATCCATCCATAAGTAGTAATCAAGTTTTCCTGGGGGGCGTATAGTTGAAATTATTCAATTTCCTTATTTAAAGAAAAGAGAAAGAGGGAAAAAGAAAAAAAAACACAAAAAGCAAAAAAACAAAAATCTAGTCCCCTGGCTAGCTAGACCGGAACTGCTGCCATGTCATCTGCTGCCTTGCTGCGTTTCTCTCCTCGTCCCCCTGCAGACCTCCCCTCTCTTGGCTACCAGGCCCCACAGCCCGGCTAGTCTCTTGTGACCGCCAGCCGCCATTCTCCAGGTCAGACTTTGCATACACGCGATAGCTGCAGCACCACCAGGTCAGGCTACTCCTTCCATGTGAGCGCTGAGATGAAGCCCCCCCCCCCCCCCCCCCCCCCCCCCCCCCCCGTGAAAGCAGTCAACCAGACCCCATCACCACAGGGGTCTAGGGGCCTGGCTGGCATCATGACCCCAGGGCACTTCTGACCTCTAGTGGCCTCTGACTTGGGTTTGTTTCTGGTTGTGGGGTTTCTAGCCCAAGCCAGCCTTTCAGATTTTCAGGGATCTTCCTGCCTCAGCCTGCACCAACATGCCACGCTAGGACCTCCCCGACAGGTGCTGCTGTTCTTTTGCAAACTGACTCCATGTTGCTCCAGTGAGTTCTGTCGTACAGGATTCTGCATTTGACCCAACTACCTTGGTGACAACTACAAGGGGGCTGCCATTCTAACCTGGCCCTGGCCCTAGGAGAGAAATATGTGCAGTGTGTACTATCTTAGGTTAGTTAGCAGGGAGCTAACTCACCATACAGCAGATTGAAAACCAAACCCAGCACTGTGTAAACCACTTGCAAAGAAGTCAGGTCCCTCGGCAACCGAGAATCAACCTCAGCACAAACTCGGGTGGCTGGGCTCTGTCCTCCTCAGCCACCACCTCAGCCTCTTCCCCACCCCCCCAAGTGCCCAGGAGCCTGACTCTTTGTGCTTCGTCCAGGGTTCAGCCCACCATCAGCAAATACCTCCACCCCTCAGACCATGTGTGGTTGTCAAGCCATGGAGGACTCCCAGGCTGCCCTTGGTTATGCGCCTAGGTACAGCTGTTGTTTCCCTGATTGACACTAATCAGTACCTGGGATGCTTTTTATTTGTCTTAGATGTAAGTTTTCAATGAAGGAAAACAGAGTTGGCAAAATAACGGGACCGGTGTGCAGACCCAAGTCGTCGTTTATGCCAGCCTTGGCGATTCCATGCATGTGAAATAAAGTCAAATGAAGTTCTCAGCTATGTCGTAAAGAAGACACTTCAAATCATGAGAGACTGTATGATCAGAGTTCTGTATGGGTCAGGGGTTGACAACTGTGACCCACAGCTAAGGCTGGTGAATGAGTTTGAAGTTCTGTTTGTTTTGGCCGTAAGCCAGCGATGGATTTTACCTTTTAAAATGGTTAATGAGTACTGCAGAAGGCCTGATTTTTGCCTCTTGGTTCACAAAGCCTGAAGTCACCTGTTACCCAGCCTTTTAAAAGAAAGGTTGGCAACTCCTGGTACACACAACTGGAAAAATGCCAGGAAGTATTCAAGGAAGCAAGGGAGACTGACTTGGCCCATTGGGCCCAAGGCCTTGAGGGCCCACACTTGGTGCAGGTAGCTCCTACCCAGCTCTTGGCTCCAGCCAACAGATCTGAGTCAAAGTTACAACAGTGGTCTCTGTTTCCCCCTTTGCTGGTAGTATAGAGACATCCCCTTAAGCTCAGGAAATAAAAGTTTTTAATAAATTTCTCTCTTAAACGTTCTACCCTGCTCTACCAGACAAAGACACGTTCCAGACAAGCGCAGCTTCCCCTGGGAGCTTGGTGGCACCACAAAGCAAGGCCGCAGGCCGCCCCAGTTTTCACCAGCAATGACTCCTACCTGCAAACACACCCAAGAAAATCACCTACCAAAACTTACACATTGTTCCTGCACCAGGTCGCACGTCCCACCTTCCTCCTTAAAAAAAAAAAAAAAAAATCAGTCCACACTGATCGGTGGTGAGGTGCTGCCCGCGCAGTGGTCCTCAGCACCTTGTACTGCAGCAGCGCGGCTTCCCCTCACACAGTTAACGGAATCGGCTGTACTCGTGGCTTGTGAACTGGACCCATTTGTAGAGAATCCTTCAGAGACGTCCACGCCAGCACTCACCAGCCCCCGTCCTGGGCACCTCCCTACTTGGCATTCACTCTCCTTATATGCATTGTTAGCCACCTTTGGCCTACATGGACTCTTTTTGTAAATTACACAATTTCCAGACAGCATTAAACTTTTTATATTATGAAATTTGCCATGTAAAAAGAACTTCATATTTTTATTGAGGCTGCGGGCGCTTGGCCCTTCCTTTGTGATTCAGTGTCTATTAAAGCATGAGCCTGTCAGTTTTAAATGCTGTCTCCGAGTCTCTTTCTATTCATTATTCATTTCCCACAATTCCAGAGTGCCTGTGTTTACAAATAAGCACGCGCGCGCAAATACACAGACACACACACACACACAAAAGAGTACACCTTGGGAAGAGAGCAAGGGACACTTGCCCAGGCACTGTAGCCACACGCAGAACCTTAGACAGCCAACACTGGCTCCTGTAGACTCACAGTGGAGAGCCAGCGATGTCTACCGTTGAACAGCTACTTGGAAGGGAAAACACATCAAACAGGTTTTAGCCACCCAATCACGCCCCTCAAGAAACTTTCAAGGAAACTTCTCAGGAAGAAAACTATCCTCTGTATGGAGAGGCGCGAGGTTAGTGAGCCGAGACAGCAAGGTGCTGATACTCAGACACTGTAAAGGGTGACGTCCCACTAGGTGACAGCAAAAATGCTAAGCAGCAATGTGAAAAACACTGACGGTCCATGCCGTTTGTAAGGCTCGCTGCAGCACAGCCCCAGATGGCTCATAACTGAGGATGGAAAAACCACAGCCCAAAGAATTAGACACCAGGAAAAACGGCCCTGCTGCCTCACGATGGACTTAGCAGGAAGGCAAAAAACCTAGACAACCCAGCCTCAAAACTCACATAGGGAAGAGGGAAGTGGACAGACAGTCCAGTGTTGAGAAATGTCCTGTCATAAAGGGAGACTTCATCCTGTAACCCTACATAGCTGAAAGACCAGGGTACGTGGTAGGTTAGACGACCCAGCCAACAGGAAACCTGCCTCGAACAGTGAAGCCAGGTTCCTCACGTGCACATGGAGGGTGTTTCATGAACGCAGCATACATGCAGACCACACGCTCACTCCCAGACAGCAGCAGAGAGCACTGGTCACCAGCACACGGTCTCGGTGTGATGTGCAACTCATACACGCTTTGGCTCCTCAGCAGGTGTCCCAAGGGCATTCCCTGACACAGAAGTAATCAACACAAGAATACTGGCTGAGGTAGAGTCTTGGTAGAGCACTGTCCTAGAAAGTGTGAGGCCCCAGTTCACACCCCCAGCACCACCTGGAGAAAGCACACACCACAATGTCAACGGACACCTCCAGCCACCCTGAACTTGCTTCTGTTCATGGTAGGAGTATCTCTTTGTATACAGCATCTTTCCAGACCTCCAGAAGCTGACACAGTGGGCCCCAATAAAACAAAAACATTGAAGACAGCCGCTATCTCTTGAACTCAATTCCATGTCTCCGTACGTAAGCCAGGCACATCCCCGAGTAAGCCTTACTCGGGGGTAACTGCTGGTGACCCACCGGCCCGAGAACCTGCTATGGCATTTGCTGAGCTGTGTAGTCAGGGAGTGAGGACAGCATAGGGACACATGTCCAAAACGTTTAATTCATGGTTGAACCCATTACATGAGGAACCCACGGCTAGGGTGCAGAAAACCAGCTATGAATAGTCACAAGAATAAAACTGGGCAGGCCATAGTGGTTCATGCCCCAGCACTTAGAAGGCAGAGGCAGACAGATCTCTGAGTTTGAGATTAAAAAAAAAAAGGGGGTTCCAAGATATAACAGAAAAACCCATCTTAAAAAAAAAAATAAAACTGTAATTCCACAAAATAAGTGGAATATAGGGGCTTAAATTTTTTTTTCTTATACTGGGGCTAGAGAGATGGCTCAGTGGTTAAGAGCACTCATTGCTATTCTGAAGGTCCTGAGTTCAATTCCCAGCACCCGCATGGTGGCTCACAACTGTCTGATGCCATCTTCCGGTGTGCAGATGTACACGCAGACAACGTACCCACACACATAAAACACATACATACATGAATCCTTTTATTAAAAATTCTATATGTAATTGCAAGAATCCCCAACCCTGGATGAGGCCGCAGCTCAAAGCTGCAAGTGCCACCGGTCAACTCTGGGCACAAGGGAGGCAATTCGGGAAATCAGAGAAGACAGAAAATCCTGGAGAATCAAGAGGGCAGCAGAGGCTGCAATCAGAACAGCTCAGGGCTGTCAGACGGGACACTGTAACCAGAGATACGAGGAGCATACGTGCCCAGAAATGCTCACGTGCGTCAGACATGAAACACCACATGGGGAAAAATGCAAATTCCTCACATGGTCAAAACAGGAAGGCAGCAAGGAAGTAGAAGCACAGCTGCTGAGGCTGAGCTCAGGAGAGGAGGAGGGGGGAGGAAGAGGGGGATGAGGAGGAGGAGGAAGAGGAGGAGGGGGAAAGGAGGAGGAGGGGGGAGGAGGAGGGGGAGGAGGAGAGGGAGGAGGAGGAGTGGAGAGGAGGAGGAAGAGGAGGAGGGGGAAAGGAGGAGGAGGGGGGAGGAGGAGGAGGGGGGAGAAGGAGGAGGAGGGGGAGGAGGAGGAGGGGGGAGGAGGAGGGGGGAAGAGGAGGAGGAGGGAGGAGGGGAGAGGAGGGGGGAGGAGGAGGAGGGAAGAGGAGGAGGGAGGAGGAGGGGGGAGGTGGCACAGCAGTTCCAGAGCTAAGCTCAAGGCACAAAGGCTGGAAAGGACAGTGGCAGGTGCTAGCTCACTTTCTGACACTGTAAGAAACACCCGAGAGAGAGAGAGAGAGAGAGAGAGAGAGAGAGACAGAGAGACAGAGAGACAGAGAGAGAGACAGAGAGAAAGGGGGAGGGGGAAGAAGAGCAAGAGAAAGAGGGTGAGGGGAGGGAGAGGAGAGAGAAGGAGAGAGATCGGTTTACAAAGAGAACAGGTGAGCCGGGCGGTGGTGGCGCACGCCTTTAATCCCAGCACTTGGGAGGCAGAGACAGGAGGATTTCTGAGTTCGAGGCTAGCCTGGTCTACAAAGTGAGTTCCAGGACAGCCAAGGCTACACAGAGAAACCCTGTCTCGAAAAACCAAAAAAAAAAAAAAAAAAAGAGAGAACAGGTAATCATCTCTCTCAGGTGAGTTGCAATCTATGGCTGGCTCTGAGCCTTTGGGGAGGGGCATCATGTTGGGAGCACAGGAAGGACCCAGAGACACTGTCCCACCTCTTACTGGCTCTTGCAGCTCCCATCAGCACCAGGCAGCCAGGGGGATGTTGGGGACAGAAGTACAGCTGTGTCACTAAGCACCTCGCAGCCCTGCCTGCTCTCACCCCAGCTGTCTCCTGGTGAAAACGAACTAATTTTCAACTAGAAAAGATGTGAAAGTTCCAAACAGTTCTGGAGGAAGAGAAACCAGGGACAAAGGGCAGTTGTGGCCGCCCACCCTCAGCCCAGCCGGCAGTTTCTAAAATGAAAGGCCAGATGCCATCCAAGGGGCGGATGCTCTGTCTTTCCAATTATTTAGAAAATATAAAAGTAAGGTATCATGTTCAAATTGTCCCAAAAATGTAGAAAGTGTAATAAAGGAGAGACCCATGTTATTACAAACAGAAATGGTCTTTAAAACCCTGCCCTTCCGTGTAGATTTTTAAAAAAAAAGTTATATGTGTGGATTGATGGTTGGCAGTGTCTGTGGAGGACAGAAAAGGGTGTCACATCCCCTGGAGCTAAAGTTGAGATGGTGTGAGCCATCTAATGCGGGCACTGGGAACTGAACTTGGGTCCTCCATGAGAGCACCAAGTACTTATAGCCACTGAACCATCTGTCCACTGCCCTTCCCCAGAAGAAAACAGTATAGCATGGTAGTACTGCCTGTAATCCCAGCACTGGAAAATAGATGCAAGATTAGAAGTTCAAGCCGGCCTTGCTGACATACGGCTACATGAGACTCCATCTCAAAAGAAATGCAAACAGAAAAGAAAAAAGCAAAGATGACTTTGAAATGGATGTGTTGGGGCTAGAGATATGGCTCAGCAGTTAAGAGCACTCTTCCAAAGGTCCTGAGTTCAAGTCCCAGCAACCACATGTTGGCTCACAACCATCCGTAATGAGATCTGACACCCTCTTCTGATGTGTCTGAAGATAGCTACAATGTATTTAGATATAACAATAAATCTGAAGGAGGAGGAGGAGGAGAAGAAGAAGAAGTAGTAGTAGTAGTAGTAATAATAATAATAATAATAGGTGTGTTACTGACATACTGGCAAACATACATGCTGATATTCCAAAGGGTTCTGAGTGCTGGCCCTAAAGGAGCATCTATAAACGTCCTCAAATATAGAAACCCAAAAGCATTGACTAGTGGGTGTTGCTGGGGCTAAGCACATAGTTTGCTGAGCAGTTCACAGTGTGAATGTGCCGAAGACCAAAGCCTGCCCAGCGACGGCAGTATAGAATGTGTGGGTGTGAAGTCTGCCTCTTGAGGTGCTCCCTAACTCTTCTCTCTCTGTCCCCCTCCCTCCCTTATATTTTTGTTTTGAGGCAGGGTCTCATGTAGCCCAGTCTAGCCTTGAACTGGTCCTCCTGCCTCACTTCCTGATGGCGAACAGGTCTCTAACATTTTAAGGCACTAACTACAGCTGTATGTAACTGGCTGTCGTAGCTGCAGTAGAACTGAGTGTCCAGACCTACAGTCCAAAGCCTCAGGCAGCCTGCTGGGCAGGAAGCTTCCAGCTCACTTTTTAAGCTCACAGATGCTTAACCTTTATAGCACCACAGTGTAGCGTCCTCTCCCTCGGATACCCTCTGCTTTCTCAGGCACACAGCCTCCAGCAGGACTGCAAGCAGAGGGGGAGCGAAAGTCTTCTGTCTGTTCCAGAAAACTAGGCCAAACATCTGGGTCCAGACACACTAAAGGGACGTGGTATCGTCTAGGCCGGTCTTTATGCCTCAGGTGGCCTCACACAGGCCAGCACAGTTATTACACTGGTAGCAATTGTACATTTGGGCTTCAGGGGATAATAATACTCTTCACTGCATAAATATCCTCAATTCGGTTCTATTAAATAAAAACTTCTGAGTCAATTCATAGAAGCAGAGCTCATGGCCAGCCCTTTGAGTCACTAGAGAGGGGATGGATTTTAGTTCTGCTCTGCCTGGCAGGGGTCTTGTCCAAGTCAGACTTTTTTTTTTTAAGAATTCTTTAATTTATGTATATGGGTTCTGCCTACAAGTATCTCGGTGCACCATGTGCGTGCAATGCACACAGGGGTAAAAAGAAAGCATCCCATCCCCTGAGACTGGAGTTACAAACAGCTGTGTACTACCAAGTAGGTGCTGGGAGTCAAATCCAGGTCCCTGTAAGAGCAAGCCTAGTCACTGAGCCGGCTCTTTAGCCCCTGGATGGAGCTTTTAGAAACACAGCCATTTTCTCTTTTGTACCAACAACATAACTGTAAAATAGGACTGACATGCAATTAGGAAAAAGGAAATCCTTACATGTCCAGATATATGCGGGCAGCAGATGGTGTTGTAAGTAAAATCTAGCCAATAAGGCAAGGACAAAGGTGACAGGAGAAGGTAAAAGAAGTCCCCATGGTGCGCATAACGATCAAAACGCTAAAGGTACAAAACAAAGCAAGGATATCAAAAAATGCAGCGGAAAAAGACCAGGCAACATACAAAGACGGGCTTATTAGAATAACACCTGACTTCTCAATGGAGACTCTAAAGGCCAGAAGGGCCTGGAGCTGTTCTACAGACTCTAAGAGACCACAGATGCCAGCCCAGACTACTGTAACCAGTAAAATAATCACCATAGATGGAGAAAATAAGACATTCCATGATTTAAAAAAAAAACAAACACAAATCCAGCTACTTGATCTTTCATAAGAGGCCAAAATAACTTGCTAGGAAAACTGGGCACCCACAGGAGGATGAAACTACATCCTTATCCCTCACCCTGCAGAAGCTGAACTCCAAATATATCAAAACCCTCAGCATAAGACCACAAACTCTGAACCGCTAGTAGTGAAAACAGGAAAAACACAGGTAAGGCCTTCTCACGGGACTGCAGTAGCTCAAGAATTAAGGTAACAGGTAAAGACCCCACAGGAGAGAAATCTCTGCCTGCTATACATCTCATGGAGGACTGATATCTAGAATATACAAAGAACTTTTTAAAAAAAACTATTTTATTCCCCCTTCTAAATGAGATTCAAGTGACCTTCTCTGGGGCTTCCCTCTTGTTTAGCTTCTTTGGGTCTGTGGAGCATAGCTTGGGTATCCTGTGTTTTATGGCTAATACCCACTTATAAAGTATGTCCGTGTATGTCATTTAGGGTCTGGGTTACCTCACTCAGGATGATATTCTCAAGTTCCATCATGGTTTTTAATAGCAGAATAGTATTGCATTGTGTAGATGTATCTTATTTTCTCTATGCATTCTTCGGTTGAGGAACATCTAGGTTGTTTCCAATTTCTGGCTATAAAGCTGCTATGAACATAGCCAAACAAGTGTCCCTGTGGTATAGTGGGACATCTTTTGGGTATATGCCCAGGAGTTGTATAGCTGGGTCCTGAGGTAGAACTGTTCCCAGTTTCCTGAGAAAACACCAAATTGATTTCCAAAGTGGTTGTACAATTTTGCACTCCCACCAGCAATGGAGGAGTGTTTCCTTGCTCCATGTCCTCACCAGCATGTGCTGTTACTTGAGTAGTAGGAGGTAGGGGGAGGGAGGGAACTCGGTGGAAGAGGGGATGGGGAGAGTAATGGCGTTCAGGATCAAATGTGGGGAGGGACAGGAGCGATGGCCAGAGGGCCATGAGAATGAATGAATCTGCAGCTGACAGGAGTGGGAAGGAGAGGGGGTACTTCAAGGATGTGCCAGAGATCTGGAACAGGGGAGGTGCCCAGGAATCAATGGGGATGACCTTCACTGTGACTCATAGCACTGGGGATACAGAACCTAAAGAGGCTACTTCCTGTAACCAGGCAGGAACCGCAGTGGAGGGATAGGGACGCCAACTCATCCACAAAACTTTCGACCCAAAATCTATCCTGTGTACAAGAAATGCAGGGATGGGGGAGGGAGCAGAGACTGAGGGAATGGCCAAGCAATGATGGGCCCAACTAGAGACCCATCCCCTGGGCAAGCACCAATCCCTGACACTATTAATAATACTCTGTTCTGCTTGCAGAACTAGCAAGGCTGCCCTCTCAGAGGCTCCACCCAGCAGCTGTTTCAGATGGATGCAGAAACCCAGAGCCAAACACTAGACAGAGCCCAGGGACTCTTATGGAAGAGTTGTGGGTGTGGGAGGGACAGGAACTCCACAGGAAGACCAACAGAGTCAACTAACCTGGACCCTTGGGGCTCTCAGAGACTGAGCCACCAACCAAAGAGCATACGAGGACTGGACCTTGGTCCCCATACACACATAGCAGATATACAACTCTGTCTTCACATGGGTCCAAACAACTGGATCTGGGGCTATCCAGAATGTTACCTGTCCATGGGATATGTTCCTCTAGCTGGGCTGCCTTTCTGGCCTCAGTGGGAGAAGATGCACCTAAGCCCAGCAGAGACTTGATATGCGGGGGGGGGGGATTATCCAGGAGGGGCTTCTACCCTCTCAGAGGAGAAGGGGAAGAGGAGGAGGGGAGGGATTGTGGGAGGGGGTGACCTGGAGCCGGGGCAGCAATCGGGATGTCAAGTGAATAAGATAAAACTTAAAGCCGGGCGGTGGTGGCGCACGCCTTTAATCCCAGCACTTGGGAGGCAGAGGCAGGAGGATTTCTGAGTTCGAGGCCAGCCTGGTCTACAAAGTGAGTTCCAGGACAGCCAGGGCTACACAGAGAAACCCTGTCTCGAAAAACAAAAACAAAAAAAACAAAGATAAAACTTAAAAATAAAACAAAACCCTAAACTATTTTTTTTTAAAAAATACCATGATCAGAAAAGAAGGGCTAAGAAACAGAACATAGTTACCAAAGGAAGAGACACAAAAGGCAAAAGATACTTTTAAAAAGCGTTTGCCCGCCAGGGAATCCCAGCAGACAGAAATGGTTTAAGGTGCCATTTCACCCTGGTCAGAATGGCAGTCTTTAGGAAAACAGACAACAGCAAAAGCCGTTGAGGAGGTACGGCCCAGTTACACCAATCCTGGTTACAGACTCATGGGACTTGACCACTCAATGAGGGACTCTGCCGCTCCATTCACAACGGCAAGGGAGCATGCCAGCCTAGGTGGCCATCAGCTCCAGTGGGCTATGAACCCAGGGTGGGGGTGGGGGTGGGGGTGGGGTTGTATTCGGCCATGAAGAAACACAGAATCGTGGGGATGTGGATAGGAAGAAAGCAGTTCGTGATGTGTGTATGCTCTCTCCTGTGTGGAGTCTCCCTTTCGTTTTTTCATGCTTGTATATTTGTGTGGGGACCTGTCCCAAGAAAGGTAGGAAAAGGTGGCTTTAAGGAAGAGGGGCGGGGCAGGGCAGGTAACAGACATGTGTGATGGGAAAGTGGAGGGGACACTATGGTAATAGACGGGACAGATGAGGGAGATACAAGAACTGCACGTATAAAAATGCCACCAAAAAAATTCTGCTACTCGAATTTAAAAAAAACAAAAACAAAAACCGTTATACCTTCGGCAATAGCTAAAACGGAAAGGCTGGCTGTACCAGATGCTGGTGAGTAAGTAGGCAACTAGACCGTCTGTGGGGTGTGAAACGGTAAAGTCATTCTGGAACTGTCTGACAGCTCCCTATAAAACAGAGCATGTGAGCCCCGAGCCCCAGCTACCAGCATCCTCAGCATTTTCCCAAGAAAAATGAAGAAACTTGCACACAAAGAAATTTGCACAAAAATGTTTCTACTCACTTTTTTTTTTAAACACAAACCTTAAACTGGAACGAGCCCTACTGTCTACCAGCAGAACACGTGTAAAACCATTCATTCAACAGTAAGAAAGAGTGAGCACAGGCTGGAGAGATGGCTCAGCAGTTAAGAGCACTGACTGCTCTTCCAGAGGTCCTGAGTTCAAATCCCAGCAACCACATGGTGGCTCACAACCATCTGTAATGGGATCTGATGCCCTCTTCTGATGTATCTAAAGACAGCTACAGTGTACTTATATATAATAAATAAATAAATCTTTTTTAAAAAAAAAAGGAAAAAGAAAAAAGCCAGAAGTGGTGGCGCATGCCTTTAATCCCAGCACTTGGGAGGCAGAGGCAGGAGGATTTCTGAGTTTGAAGCCAGCCTGGTATACAGAATGAGTTCCAGGACAGCCAGGGCTATACAGAGAAACCCTGTCTCAGAAAACAAAAAAAAAAAAAAAAAAAAAAAAACGAAGAAGAAGAAGAAAAGAAAATAGAGAAAGAGGGAGGGAGGGAGAGAGAGAGGGAGAGAGGGAGGGAGAGAGAAGCAAAGAAAAGAGCAATACACTAGCCAAGACCAGCTATAAGAAAAACAGTGGGAACCACAGAAGTCAGAGTTCACACCGAGTGACTCCACACACCCGATCACTCTGACTGACTCAGCAGAAGGACATGGAGATGGGCTGAGTGAGCTTGAGGGACTCCCTAGTGTGGAGGGACAGCTCTCCTTCTTGGTCGGCACAGGTGACAGGAATGCAGGCATTTGCCAAAACTCAGGATTTATGCCTTTTATTAAAAGTTTTGTTTTCTTTGGTAGAAATTATATGTGGAAATGCAGAGACCTAGAATATCCAGCAGGCTGGAAGAGCACAACAGGAGAGCCAACGTCCTGGACACGAAGTCCCCAGCTGCGCTAAGATGGGGCAGGCTCTGCTCATGGATGAGATTGCAGTTCAGAAGCAAACCGCTTCTCTGTGGCACCTGATTTGTGACAAGACGACATATGCCAGGTAAACAGGATATATAGAAAAAGTTCAGTGTGAGGCTTGGGAGAGAGCTCAGTTGGTAATAGACAGTCCTGCTGAGTAAGTAGGAGACCATAGCTCTATCCCAACACCTGCAGGAAAGCTTCGACTACCACCCCACACACATGCACTTCCACAGGTCCAAGAGTACATGCCAACCCACATCTCCACACATTCAAACATGCACACCCACATACATATGTACAATATACACACATGCACCTCCACACATTTAAATATGCACACCCACATACATATGCACACATACATGCACCTCCACATACTCAAATATGCCCACATATATGTACAATACACACATGCACCTCCACACATTCAAATATGCACACCCACATACATATGTACAATACACACATGCACCTCCAGACATTTAAATATGCACACCCACATACATATGTACAATACACACATGCACCTCCAAACATTTAAATATGCACAACCCACATACATATGTACAATATATACACCTCCATTCAAACAGGCACACCCACATGCATATGTACAATACACAATGCACTTCCTCACATTTAAATATGCACATCTACCTACATATACACAATACACACAAGTACCTCCACACATCCAAACATGCACATGCACCTTCACACATACGAATATGCATACCCACATACATTTGTACAAAACACACATGCACCTCCACACATTTGAACACAAACACCCACAGGCACTTTCACACAGCCAGTAGTGAGTGTTCCCCTGGAGACACAGCCAGCGGTGAGTGCTCCCCTGGAGACACAGCCAGCGGTGAATGCTCCCCTGGGACACAGCCAGCGGTGAGTGCTCCCCTGGAGACACAGCCAGCGGTGAGTGCTCCCCTGGGACACAGTCAGCGGTGAGTGCTCCCCTGGGACACAGTCAGTGGTGAGTGCTCCCCTGGAGACACAGCCAGCGGTGAGTGCTCCCCTGGGACACAGTCAGTGGTGAGTGCTCCCCTGGAGACACAGCCAGCGGTGAGTGCGCCCCTGGGACACAGTCAGTGGTGAGTGCTCCCCTGGAGGCACAGCCAGCGGTGAGTGCTCCCCTGGGACAGTCAGTGGTGAGTGCTCCCCTGGAGACACAGCCAGCGGTGAGTGCTCCCCTGGGACACAGTCAGTGGTGAGTGCTCCCCTGGAGACACAGCCAGCGGTGAGTGCTCCCCTGGGACACAGTCAGTGGTGAGTGCTCCCCTGGAGACACAGCCAGCGGTGAGTGCTCCCCTGAGACACAGTCAGTGGTGAGTGCTCCCCTGGAGACACAGCCAGCGGTGAGTGCTCCCCTGGGACACAGTCAGTGGTGAGTGCTCCCCTGGAGGCACAGCCAGCGGTGAGTGCTCCCCTGGGACACAGTCAGTGGTGAGTGCTCCCCTGGAGACACAGCCAGCGGTGAGTGCTCCCCTGGGACACAGTCAGTGGTGAGTGCTCCCTTGGAGGCACAGTCAATGGTGAGTGCTCCCCTGGGACACAGCCAGTGGTTGAGTGCTCCCTTGGAGGCACAGTCAATGGTAAGCCCTTAGACAGTCAGTGGTGAGTGCTCCCCCGACATTTTTAAGGCCGTGGGTCCCACCCCCAGCACTAAGACATATAACACCCCACAACCCACGCTGGATTTTCCTCCCCAGCACTGTCCCCTCTGAAGTCATCCACAACTCAGGAAACACCAGAGCCAGCTTTTTATGACAAAACCCAGGAAAGCTGCACCCCACTTCCTTTGCCTCATACCACAGGAGCCCCCAGAGGCCTGAGGGTTCCCACCTTCTCTGCTTGTCCTAACCTAGCTATCTGTGGGGCCTCTTAGCTGGTCTGGAACTATCTTCCTCCCCTCAGTCTTTTCTCCACACAGCAGCTGTAGTGGGTTTTGCAACAGGACAGCACACCTCCCGTTTACTTAGTGTAATGCAGACAGAACCCTCATGCTCCAACCTCGCAGAGCCCGTCCACATTCCTCAGCTGTGCCCAATGGGCTCCTGCCTCAGGACCGCACACCTGTGGCCCTTTCAACTCAAGAGCCTCAGGGTTTTCCAGAACAGGGCCCTCCCCTCGTGCTCCTTTTAAAGAGCACCGGCAATCACGGGTCTTCAGTTTTACTTCTCATCCCCAAAGAAACTGCAGGACATTAATATTAACTAAGGCAGAAGAACATTAATAAACAACCTGACGTCTGCGCTGGGCACGTCAACCACACCCCAGGTAAGGCCCCAGCTGGACAGTTGGTAACACAAATCAGACCCCAGGGTTCTTCTGTTTGTTTTTAAAAGAGAGAAAGAACATGAAGTTAGGTGTGCAGGGAGATGAGCAAGGATCTGGGCAGAGTCGGGGGAGGGGAAAGAACGTGATCAAAGTACCTTAAATTCTCAAAAATAAAACGTTCGAAAGTAACTCATCATCGGAAGCCTGTTCAGATGGTGTCTTAGTTAGGTCTCTATTGTGATAAGACACCATCTCCAAGAGCAATCTGGGGAGAAAAAAAGTGATTTAGCTTACACACCAATCCATCGCTGAAGGAAGTCAGGGCAGGAACCCGGAGACGGGAGCTGAAACAGAGGCCAGGAAGCACTGCTTCCCGTGGCTTGCCCAGCCTGCTTTCTTATAGAGCGCAGGACCACCTGCCCAGGGAAGGCCCCACCCACAATGGGCGGGGCCCTCGGGGCCCTCCCACATCAATCATCTACCGAGAAAATGCCACACAGGCTTGCTTACAGGCTGATCTCCTGGGGCGCATTTTTTAAAACTGAGGTTCCTCTTCCCCAAAGGCGCTACCTTGTATCAAGATGACAAGCACCAGGTGGCACAAGCCCGGGTGCTGCTCTGTTTCCATCTCTCCCCTCCCCCCAAAACACACACACAGGGCGGGGCAGAATTACTAAATATGAAGATTGTACTCAAGGCAGCTTTACCACTGAGCCGCCTTGTCATGTTTTGAGAATTCCTAGTATAGGAACGAGATTAGCTCCTTCTGTTTTTAAGTTACCAATGCTATTTCCTAGTTGTCTATTTGAAGTGGTTTTTTTTAATTTAAATGTTCTTTATTTTGTACATAGTCACATTTATTGATATTTTTCTTCTTTTCTCCCTCCTTCCCTCTCTTTGTCATTTTTTTCAGACCGGCCTGACTATGAAGCCCAGGGTAGCTAAGAATTCTCAGTAACTCATTCTTGCTCCATATTTGCTATTCCCGAGTGGTTTGGGTGAGAATGGTTCCAGTATGTAGCTGATCTTTGATACTTTGTGGGTTCTTTTCCCCACCTTTTATCCCCCTGATCTTAACCCCTATTACTACTTAAGAGAGAAAGAAGGATATAGGGGGAGAGAGAGCGAGATCCCTGAATCTAATTTATTTCCTTTTGTTTCTTCTTTGAGCACAACTACTAACAAACCACAACTTCCCCGAATGACCAACAACCATGGCCGACCCCACCTCTCAGGGCCCTAGCATTTATGCACCCTATGAAAAGTTCCCAGAACTCCAAACGTTACACAATCACAGAAACTATCCGCAGCTGGCAAGACCACGCCTCTCCGCCAGAGCACGAGACAAATCAAAGGTCAGCTGCTGTGGATGGTCGGAAGCAGCCCCACATCCCACACCTGGAATTAAAACAAAAGCACATTCTTATAATATTTCTGATTTTAATGAAACCCAAATTCCAGAATTCTCACTGCACCCATATTTGCATTCTTACTCCCTAGATGATATACTGTTTGGGAAGGATTAGGGGACATGGCCTTGTTGGAGAAAGTGTGTTGCTAGGGTTGGGCTTTGATGTTTCAAAAGTCCACATCGGGCTCAATTCTCCCGTGTGCTCCCCCTGACCCTGTCTTTCTGTCTGTCTCTGTCTTTCTATCTCTGTTTCAGTCTCTGTCTTTCTCTCTGTGTGTGTGTGTGTGTGTGTGTGTGTCCTGCCTTTGGATTAGAATGTAAAGCTCTTGGCTACTGCTCTAGCACCCTGCCTGTTGATAACCTTGACTGACCTTCTGAAGCTGTAAGCCAGCCCCTAATCAAGTGGCCTTTGCCGTAGTCATGGTGTCTGCTCACAGCAAGAGAACAGAAACTAAGATACCCCCTGATCAGCTTCCCAAATTCAGGGCATGTAGTGCGTACCACCATACCCAGTACCGAACACCAAACCAAATAAACATAGAAAAGCTTTGATTGTGACCTGGTGGGTTTTATATAGATGACTCTATAAACATGGGAGCAAAAAAAAGCAGCATGGTACTAAACTACCAGCTTCTGCAGAGGAAAAGAAACAATCAGTACAGGGAAGAGAGTCAGCTCACCCAGTGGGAGACGGCACCTGTATAACACGCACCTGATAAGAGGTTAATATAGAGAACATAAGCCAGACTCAAACAGCTCAGTCAGAAGTCATCAAAGGACCTGAATAGACACCTCTGAAAAGAGGCAGGCAGAGCGCGGCAGCAACGTGAGAGAGCATTCAGCAGCATCTGTTACTAGGGAAAGGCAGCTTCGCTCTGGTTCTCCGCACACTTGCTCACACAGCCTGCGGGACCAGACAGAGGAAACGGGGCTGTCCTGCCTCACAGAACATCACTCAGGGAAACCATTCTGGGAAGTGATGAAACGGAACCACTCTACAACCTGTCCCATTTCTAACTACAAAGGAGAGGGAGTCACTGCGATGGCACACATGGTTCCACGTTCAGGGCAGCATCATGCACCATGGACAAGACATTGAATCAAGTGTCTGTCAACCCGTGAATGGATGGAGAGAGTATACTGCATGATATACAAAAGACTGGATGTAGCAGTGTAGGGGAATACCAGGACAGAGAAGCAGGAGGGGGTTGAATGGGGAACAGGGGGAGGAAGAGGGCTTATGGGACTTTCGGAGAGGGGGGAACCGGGAAAGGGGAAATCATTGGGAATGTAAATAAAAAATATAGAAAAAAAATCCTATGCACCCTCTGAAAAGAGAAGATTTCTGTCATCTGCAGTGATGTGAATCCTGGAAGACTTACATTGGGTAAAACAAGCTCGTCACAGAGAGACCAATACAGACCTTATTCTGGGGTAGGGGTACCACATCAAAGACTAGAATATCGAGGCGGTTTGACAGGTGGCAAGGGTGCAAGACAAAGCAGGATGCACATACGTCCTTGGTGCGAAATCTCATTCTGTTATCCAGGACAGCATTCAGTCTTAGGAATCATTTACTTAACTTTTTGGACGTTGGCTACAGGCAAGTGAAACCATGTAAAGCAGAAGCTCGGCTGAGTGGCAACCACCCTATAGGATCTCACCTACACTTGGGATCTAAGATAGCATGGCCAGCCACACCAACTAGTAGTTTGCTAATGGTCCGGGTGTGGTGGCTATTCTGGGTTGTTGTTTGACTACATCTGGAATTCACTAAACGTGCAAGTCACTAGGCATACCTGTGAGGGATTTTTAGTTAACTGGTTCATTTGAGGTGAGAAAACCTAGCTGGAATCCTGATCTCTTGAGGTGGGAAGTCCTACTCTAAATCTAAGCCACAGCTTCTCGTGTCTGCCTATGTAAGGGGCGCAGAAGGAGGAAGGGCTTGCTGCCTGACTGTCCTCACTCTTGCTGGTAAGTTCATTCCCTCACGGGGATTAGAACCTACTCATTCAGAATTCTGGCATATCCTGAAGAGCAGCTCAAGCATCCAGCCTCATGGACTTAACAATTAGCAGATTCTTGGACTTTCCATAGGTAGATAGAATGTTGGACTAGCTGGACCACAGCCTATGAGCCACTCTAAAAATTCCTCGATAGATGCATGATAAAAAGATGATAGACAGACAGATACATTCTATCAGTTCTGTTCTTCTAGAAAAACACAACTAATATGCAAGGAAATGCAAAGGGCAAACTAAGCAGAAAACTACACATCCTTCGAGGTGATCTTTGAATGTTAAAATTAGTGCACAAAATACATTTTTTAAAAATTACATTTAAGCCGGGCGGTGGTCTTTAATCCCAGCACTTGGGAGGCAGAGACAGGCAGATTTCTGAGTTCAAGTCCAACCTGGTCTATAGAGTGAGTTCCTGGACTGCCAGGGCTACACAGAGAAACCCTGTCTCGAAAAACAAAAAACAAACAAACAAAAAATTACATTTTGTGTGAATGTGTGTGTACACGTGTGACACTGTGTGTGTGTGTTTAGGTCAAAGGTCAAGTTGTGGGAGTCAGTTCTCTCCTTCCAACATGTGGCTCAACAGGTCTCAAACACAGGCTGACAGGCTTGGTGCCAAGCTATCTCATCCACCCCAAGAACATTTATCAATGGCTAGAGAAAGAATTACAAGTGAGCAGCAGATACTGTCACTGTGTGTGTGTGTGTGTGTGTGTGTGTGTGTGTGTGTGTGTGTGTGTGTGTAAGGGATCAGAGGACACTCACAAGTGTTGCACCTCTGGAATTGTCCACCTCAATTTTTGTTCTGGTTTTGGGAGCGGGGTCTTGCTGACCCGAAACTATGTAGACCAGGCTGACCTCCAGCTCACAGAGATCTGACTTTTGCCCCCTGCGATCTGGGATTAACTGTGCTATCATACCGAGCCTATCTTGTTTTATTAGACGGGGTCTCTCGTTGACCTTCAGTTCATTTATTTGGCTGGGCTGGGTAGCCACTGGACCCCAGGGACCCTCCTGTTGCTACCTCCTCAACGCTGGGATTACAGCTCACACCACCAAACCTGGGTTTTTACATCAGCACCGGGGATTGAATTTGGGTCCTCAATGCTTGCACAGACAGCACTTTACAAACTGAGACATCTCTCCAGCCCATCTTTTCTTTGAAATTTCATTTATTTATATGTGTGGGGGTGCACATGCCACTGCACGCGTGTGAAAGTCACAGGACAACCTGTGGGAACTAGTTCTGTCTCCACCATGTGAGTCTCAGGGATTGGACTCAGATTGTCAGGCATGGTGTCAGGTGTCATTACCCACTGAGCCATATCATTGCTGTCATTTCTTAAAATTACGACGCAGGTGTGACTGAGTTAGGATTGGATTTTGGATAGACAGAGACAGGATACTTAAAAACAGTTGTGATACTGTTTAGTCTAAACGACCCACTGCTTATACTCAATAGAGACTGAAGCAAGCGCTGCGAATTTGAGAGGGAAAACTCAGACCAGGGCATGAAAACACGTCAGAAGCTTGCCATGCAAATGTCAGATGTTGCAAAGCAGAGCATGTTTCCACTGGCCACAACATTGTATCAGCAGAAATAGAAGATTGGATAGCACTCCCTTGTCTCTCTCCCGGCACATACTCTGAGAGTGGCTCCCTCTCCACCCCTCAACCTCCTTCCCCCCCCACACACACACCCCACTCTGACTCCTGACAGGTTCCCTCCGCCAATCCAGTGCCTAATGAAGCCTTGGTTAATTTACCCATGACTTCCTAGCAACTTTAGATAACTTTTACATTGTAACATTGTCTGAATAACATTCAATCTGAAACCTCTCTTCTGTTGCTCTTTAACATTATAAGTGAACTATTAAAAAAAAAACTATCAGAGAAGCCAGAAAACTTTTATATTATGAATAGCAAGGAAGGGGGAGGTGGGGATTCAAAAATTAGTCTGACAAAAATCTTCCCTCCAGCACCCAGACCGGGGCGCCTGTGAGACGATTCTATGCAAGTAGAAAAAAAATGCAATTAACGTTTTATTGCAAGAAATTTGGAAAACATATTTTTAACAAAGTTAGCTATTCAAAAGTGTTGCCGCGGGCTGCCTTTTAACAGCCCCTTTTCACAAGTGTGAAGTTTAATGGAGGAGGCAGCATTTACAAGCAACACCGAAATGGTGTCTTAATTACCAGCCGCATTTTCTGAGGCAACGAGAGAGTAAATGGAAAGAGAGATTAGTTCTACAAATGGCTTCATATATCTTTATGTTATACCCCCTCCGTCAAGCCACAGATGGTTATCTTGAACTTTCTAATATTATAGGCAATTTTCTTTTCCTTGGGCACACCCAAATTCATCATTGCTCTCAATTATATCTTCTTTTGGAATAATTGATAATAGCTAAAGCTGTTTTTCATAATGATTTAAAACCTGACTGACCACATGACATGGCCTTTCCCTTGTTGCGTTCTATATGGAAAAGAAACTTTAGCTGTGTTGAAACTCCTGGCTCTGTAAGCTTGCAGTGCACTGCCTTGCCCGGCCCTGTGCAGACCCTGGCTTGACACAGCTAACTGCACTGCCTTGTCCTTTAAACATATGGTTAAATGTAAGAGCCAGAGCTCGGGGAAAGGGCTAAACCTCTTGCCACGTGATGTTCACATCTTCCTTAAGAGACACGCTAGGAGTCTATAAAAACTACATAGGTTTTTAAAAGCCAATAGGTTTTACAGACGCGCTGCATAGATTTATAAATTCTGAACACAATATTGAAGCCACGCCATCATCTAAAAGGCCCTGGGGGTCAAAATCAGAAAGGCGTGGGGCCATTGGGACGTTTTCCTTTTGCAGGCTGCAGTCCATGCCATGCGTCAGTGTTAGCTTAGGTTTAAAAAGTCCACAGACTTCCTCATCTTAGACTTCAGGGGAAAGGCAGCAGCTGGGGCAGAGGGAAAAGCTGCAGACGATCACGGGGTGGCTCCTGCTCTAGGTGTTCTTGCCCTCCACCGCTGCAAGAGCTCAACTGAATTCTGTGCTGCCATCTTGTGGAGGGGTAGGAGGTTTCCACTCTGCCAACTTCACTATTAAAATATATGTGTTTTTTTTTTGTAAGTTCTTCAAGAACTCGGTATCATCTCCTTTCACCATTTTCACCTTGCTCCCCCCACACCCTTTCCAGATCCGCCCAACTTTGTGCAAAACAACAAGAAACCCTTCAAGACCAATTTTTGCTGCCCACATATTCTTGGATTTGTGGCCTTCCATTGGAGTATGGTGGACTTCCACAGGCTACCAACGAACAATAGCTCCTTGGCTAAGAGTGGGGTAGTGTGCTCAGTCTCTCTCTCAATGCTGGAGTTTGCTCAGGCTTGGGTTTGCGCATGTCTGACATGCTGTCATGGCTGCTTTGAGTTCATATGTGAAGCTGCCTTGCACTCACACACTGTGTGGTTATTTGAATAAGATGGCCCCCAGAGGCTCATACATTTGAAAGCTCAGTCACCAAGGAGTGTCGCTATTTGAAAGGATCGGAAGGATTAAGAGATGTAGCCTTATTATAGGAAGTGTGTCACTGGGGATGGCTTTGAGGTTTCAAAAGCCCATGCCAGAGACATTTTTTTTCCTTTGTGTGCAAACCAGGATGTAGTTCTCAGCTACTGTTCCAGCATCTGCTTGGACACTACCATGCTTCCTGCCATGATGACAATGGACTAAACCTTAAGACTGTAAGCAAGCATCCAGTTAAATGCTTTCTCTTAGGACCCAAAAGTGGAAGCAGAGAACTAACTCTTGAGGGTTGTCTTCTGCCTACCATGTTTACTGACTATTGGCACAAACACACGTGTACTCATACATATGTGCAAACATCCCGAACACACACTAACAGAGAATATAAAGAAAAAATTTTTTGCAAGACATGGTGGCACATGCCCTTAATCCCAGAACTCAAGAGACAGAAGCAGGTGGATCTCTGTGAGCTCAAGGCCATACTGGTTTACATAGCAAGTTCCAGGCCAAACAGGATTACATAGTGACTCTCAACCCTCACCCCCCCCAAAAAAAAAGGATTAAAAAAAAAGAAAGATTAAAACCCTTTATATATATTATCAACTAAGACCACTTGTGGCAATGCACACCTTTAATCCCAGCCCTGGGAGGCAGAGACAAGAGGACCTCTGAGATCCATGCCAGGCTGGTCTACAAAGTGAGTTCTAGGGCAGCGAAGGCTACACACTGAGACACCATTTCAAATAACCAAAAGCAACAAATCCTATTGAAATGTGTTAAACTAAGCATTTAGAAGATAGACAAATTTTACTTATCCAGTATACTAGTCATGTTCATGTAGCCTAGATATTTATACAAGATTAAGGTTATAAACATGTAGAAAAGATAGCTCTAGCTATGAAAAAGGCCTAAAGCCATGAGGAATTAGAAGCTGAGGCACACGAGGGAGAGGACTGCCTCCCTCTGTAAGTCAACCTTGCTTCACAAAAAACAGCAGGGTCTGCTTTGGAGCACCAACCCCGTACAAGCTCAGCTAGTTCATGCAGGGTCTTGCCCAACTGAGAAAACTAGAAAAGGGTACAGGACACACCAGATGCATCTGGACACATCATGCAGAGACATGCCTGGACGAAGGCAGTCAGAATGCCAAGTGAAACACGCTGGCAATTCAACTATGTTAAACCCACGTTAAAAGACAGTGATTACTGATTACTTTTTCCTTCTTCTGGGACAATGTGTCAAGTGCCAAGGGAGGCCCTGAATTCCCCCAACCCGGCTCCTCCTTCCAGCCAGTGGAATGCCAACAGTTCTCAACCTGTGGGTCTTAACCCCTTGAGCATCAAATGACCCTTTCACAGGGGTCACCTAGAGCCATCAGAAAACACAGATTCTTACATTGTGACTCGTAACGGTAGCAAAAATTAGTTATGTAGTAGCAGTGAAGATAATTTTTTGGGGGGTTAGGGGTCATCACACATGAGGAACTATGTTAAAGGGTCACAGTCTTAAGGATGAGGACCAGTGGATTACAAGATCTTATGTCTCCCACACCAGGCTTTAGTTGACCATGCATGAAGGATAATGGGAAATGGTTTCTCATTTTGGGAACTGGTTGATGACAGAATGCATTTCAAACCCAACTGTGATGACCTGAGTTTAGTCTCTGGGACCCACGTAGAAGGAGAAGACAACCCACTCTGACCTCCTAGAGGCTCCAGTCTGCATTGGCAAGTTTATATACATATACAAATGTATATAAACAAATGTAATCTTTAAAAATATAAAAGATGGGCAGGGTTGTGGCAGTGCCTACCTCTGTCCCAGCACTAGGGACGAAGAGGCAGGAGGATCTCTGTGAGCTCAAGGCCAGCCTGGTCTACAGAATGAGTTCCAGGACAGCCAGGGCTACACAGAGAAACCCCAACTCAAAATAAATAAATAAATAAATAAATAATGAAAACCCACAGCAATAAGACTGTGACTGACTTGACTTGAGTTATAAACCTCTTGGTCTGCTGATCTTGAAGGCCCATAATTACTGTCACTCAAATCTCAGGGCTACTGAGGAGGTCCTTTCTCCCATGTGTCCTGCTTTGGGTGTCTTTTCACCCACTGACATCTTCCCTGCTTGCCACCTGTTGCACTCAAGATTCTTCTTACCTTTAATTCTTTAACTAGCAGAGAAAATGAACCTGATCCAGGCCCTAAGATAGTAACCCTTTTGGGGTCTCATCTCAGGATGTTTTCTGAGGACCATCAGCTCACCAAGGGCAAGACAAAGCCCTGATGGCATAGGAAGGTGTGGAACCTTGGGCTCCGGCTCTCCCTCATCTTGAATTGGAGGCAGGGATTGGTCCATTTCCACCATTCATGAGGGTGCGGTCATTTCTTCCCGGCTTGCGATAGTATTGGGAACAAGCAAAAAAAAAAAATTCATTCTAATTACTACCATTTCATTTTCAGATTCCATTTAATCACAGGGAAAAACTAAATTCAAAGCCTCAGGCCCTGAGGGAGATGGGGACTTACCAATAGCGGAACAGCTTCTGTGGTAAGGAAACGGTTGCCAGCCATCTCAAGGACAATTTCCCCGTCTTGCTGGCGGGATCAAGCAAGATCATGTTCCCAGGCCCAGGAACCAACCTATCCTGATTAATAGAAACTCCCTTGCTCAAACCTTTATGTCAAAATATGATTGGACAGTGCTACAGCCCACAATGCTCCCCCTCTCTTTATGCTTTCATCCTTTAAATATGCTGTGCAACTTCCCTTCAGGGTCATAGTTCAGCTTTGGAGTCTGTTCTGCGGCCCTCATCAATCAGTAACAGTTTGATTGAAATACATTTTTGTCATCTGTGTTGACCTGGTACTTGAGTTATGTTGGATTTTGGTGGATTTAGGCAGACACCCCCCCCCCAACAGTAGTTTAAATAAGAACGGTTCCCATAGGCTCATGGATTTGAGCCTTGCTCACAAAGGAGTGGGTCTACTTGGCAGGGATTAGGAGGTGTGGCCTTGTTGGAGGAAGTGTGTCACTGTGGGGTGGTATTTGGGGTTCCAAATGCTCAAGCCAGGCCCAATGACTCACTTCCTGCCGGCTGTGGATCCAGCTGCAGAACTCTCAGCTACTTCTCCAGTACCATGTTTGCCTGCATGCCTCTATGCTCCTCCATGATGACAACAGACTAAAGCCCAGTTAAATGCTTTACTTTATAAGCATTGCTGTGGTCATGGTGTCTCTTCAAGGCAATAGAACACTGACTAAGATATAGCTGTTCTATAGATAAAGTTTCCCAAAACATTCTATATGGTTTGGTTAATTGGTTGGTGTATACACTTTGTTGATAAAAATTAATTAACACTTGTTTGTGGAAATACAAAAAAATTACATGAAGGAACTAGATTAATTAAACTTTTAAGACTTAGTGCATAGCCATAATAATCAAAACAATATTGTAGGCAGGCAAGACGGTTCAGTGGATGAAGGTGGTATTCTAATTTGCTTTCTATTTCTGTGATAAAATACTGACCAAAGCCAACCTGGGGAAGGAAAAGTTTGTCTGGTTTGCATACTGAGATCACGACCCAACCCTGAGGGAAGTCAGGACAGGAGTTCAGGCAGAAACCTGCTTCATAAGCTCCCATAGAATAGCCCATTTCACTTTGAATACTCAATGGGTTTTCTAGCCCAGTTTTCCAAACATGTCCACAATCCTCCCAAAACCAATATGGTCAGATCTATCACAATAATATCCTATGACCTTGGTACCAATTTCTGTCCTACTTTGCTCTGTGTTGCTGTAATAAATACCATGATCATTGGGCAGTGGTGGCGCACGCCTTTAATCCCAGCACTTGGGGGGCAGAGGCAGGCAGATTTCTGAGTTCAAGGCCAGCCTGGTCTACAGAGTGAGTTCCAGGACAGCCAGCACTACACAGAGAAACCCTGTCTCAAAAAACCAAAACAAATAAATAGCATGACCAAAAGCAATTTAGGGGGTGTCTTCATCTACTACTGTCATAAAACACCATGACCAAGGCAGCTAAGGCATTTAATCAGATTTATGGTTTCAAAGGGCTAAATGTCTACAATGGCATAGGGGCAGGAATAGCTGAGAGCTCACATCTTTTTTTATTTTTTATTCTTCGAGACAGGGTTTCTCTGTATAGCCCTGGCTGTCCTGGAACTCACTCTGCAGACCAGGTTGGCCTCAAACTCAGAAATCTGCCTGCCTCTGCCTCCCAAGTGCTGGGATTAAAGGTGTGATCCACCACTGCCCAGCGAGAGAGCTCACATCTTGATCAGCAAACTGGGGTTGGGAGAAGCAGACTTGGAGATGGTGGGAAGATTTTGAAACCTTAACCTGTCCCCCAGTGACACACCTCCAACAAGGCCACACCTCCAAATTCTTTCCAAACAACCACCAATAAGGAACCAAATATCCAAATGATGTAAGCTAATCTGGGACATCTCTTTTGAAGAAACAAATAAAGTGTTTTGTTAGTGCCTGTGTCCAAATCACGGTTCATTAAGAAGGCGAGTCACAGCAGAAATTCAAGGCAGAAACCTGGAAGCAGGAACTGAAGCAGAGGGCATGGAGAAGTGAAGCGGAAATTTCTGGTTTCTTTGGAGACTCAGTTGTGTCATGCGACGTTTCTCTGGAAACTGTCTCATGAGAAGATGTTTTTGCTGAGAATGGGCATGTGGTGTTTTTCTGGAAGCTGCCTGGGGAGAGGGCATGGGATATTTTGCTAGAGCAGATGCTTGAGAGGACATGTGATGTTTGGAAAGGAGATCAGGATAACCCAACAGACAGTGGACAATGCTATGTGTCATTGGTTCAACTTCCTTGGGCTTTGCTGATGCTGGTCTTCACTGATGATGTGGTGGCTTTGGTTCTCCTTACCTTCTTTGCTGACTATCTTTGGTCATGACTTCATAGAGAGAAACACAGTTATGGTTTGTATATACTTGGCCCAGGGAGTGGCACTATTGTAAGGTATGGCCCTGTTGGAGTAGGTGAGTCACTGTAGACTTGGGCTTTAAGACCTTCCTCCTAGCTGCCTGGAAACCAGTCTTCTCCAGATGAAGATGCAGAACTCTCAGCTCCTCCTGCCCCATGCCTGCCTGGATGCTGCCCTGCTCCCACCTTGATGACAATGGACTGAGCCTCTGAGCCTGTAAGCCAGCCCCAATTAAATGTTGTCCTTTTTTTTTTTTTTTTTTTTTTTTTGGTTTTTTCGAGCCAGGGTTTCTCTGTGTAGCCCTGGCTGTCCTGGAACTCACTTTGTAGACCAGGCTGGCCTCGAACTCAGAAATCCTCCTGCCTCTGCCTCCCAAGTGCTGGGATTAAAGGCGTGCGCCACCACCGCCCGGCAAATGTTGTCCTTCTAAGAGTTGCCTTGGTCATGGTGTCTGTTCATAGCAGTAAAACCCTAACTAAGACATGTACCAAAGAACTTCTGGTTGTGTTCTGGTGGCTTCTTGCTGCTTCCTCAGACTTAGGCTAATTGGTATAGCCTCACGGTCCTTTCTGAATTGAACTGCCCTTGCTGATTTGTGAATGGTGTTTGTGAGTGGATCAAGCTACCACTACTGATTCGTGTGGACTGAACTGCTGGTATTCCCACAACGAAGATTGGATTTGCTCCTAAGAGCTATTTCTAAACAGACTCACATCCCACTTTACCCTATTAAGCTTTCTTTCCACTACTTCTGCTGGTTGGTGGGCTAGAAGAGAGGTTAAAGCCTTTAAGAACACTTATTAAAGTTGGAAAACAAGCCTTCAGAGAAGTGCTGCTTACTGGCTTGCTTCCGCTGGGTCGATATCTTTCATATACAACCTATGCCCACCTGCCCAGAGGTGGCACTTTAATAAGTGTTTGAATTTCTACTTAATGTATGCTGGGTGCTCCCACATCCATCACTAATCACGATCATGCCCACAACCCACATCTATAACTCCAGTTCCAGGATATCCAACAGGGTCTCCTCCTCTAGTCTCCAAAGACACGGGGCATACGATACTCATCCGTGCACATACACGCAAAACGCCACATACATAAAGTAAAAATTTAAAAATTAAAGAAAAACAGAGACACAAAATGTGGTCAGTTGATTTTCAACAAAGGAGGGAAGTGAAACCAGGCAAGAAATAACCGCACACAGATGAAACTGTTTAAAAAAAAAATGAGTGAACAAAAGGTCGGGAAAGGTCAGTCTTGGATTCCACTCTTGAAAACTGTTCAAGAACAAAACCGAAAGCTGCGGGATCCAAGATGAGGAAAGGTCTCCTCACAGGGCAGATAAACAATGAACTGTGAAAAAGAATTGGTAATAATGTTTCGTTGAAATTTAAAAATTCAGGAAAAACCCGTGCATGGGACTTGTGGGAACAGACCTTGGGACTCATCCTTGTCCTTGCACAATGTGGGTCCCAGGGGTCCTCGGGTTGCCAGGCTTTTGGCAACGAGTCACCTTGATACCCAGGACTTTTAAAAACAGAAAAGCAAGCTACTGCCACTAAAGCAGATACTTAACACACAGGTCTGAGAAAGGACTAATATTTGGAATATACATAAATAACCTCTTACAACTCAGTAAGAAAACAAACCAACCTAAAGATGGCTGGGATAACATGTTAGCCACATCTCTGGTAGAGTGACTAACCCAGGGTGTGGGGAGTAAAGCGAGGCACATTTATGTAATTCGGTGGTGTGAAGCTCTTAGAAAGGCAAGCTTAATAAAGAGATATTTGACAAAATATCCAAACTATACATTTGTATCGGTATGCCCCTTTGGGTACCTATTTTATACGTACCATCCACACATTAGAAGATGGAGCAGCCGCTGGGAAGACTTACAACTCTCAGTGTTAGTGGAAACTGCTCTTCAGTAAGTGTACAATAGTCATTCTCAACTAGGGGCAATTTTGCCACAGGTGACAGTGAACACTGTCCGGAGACAATTAGGGTTTCTGGGTCCTAAGGGGCACTGCCTAGCAGATAGAACAGGGCCGTTGGTAAACTTTCCATGTGTAGAGCTTCTGCAGAACCTCTGATCCAAAATACCCGCCACCGGAGCTGTAAATGAAGCGACAAGGCCAGATGAGGCGACCCAGCAACTGGAGGTGGGAGCAGGAAGATAGGGAGTTCAAGGCCAGCTGGGGCTACATGAGACCTTGTCAAAAACAAAACAAAACAAAACAAAATAAAAAAAACATTGCCCCAAACCCACAATCAATGCTGAATGTTGGTCATTGTGATGGTTTATATATGGTTGTCCCAGGGAGTGGCACTATTTGAAGGTGTGGCCTTGTTGGAGGAAGTGTGTCACTGCAGGGTTGGGCTTAAAGATCTTCCTCTTAGATGCCTGAAGATGCCCAGTCTGTTCCTGGTTTCCTTTGGATAAAGATGTAGAACCCTCAGCTCCTCCTGCACCATGCCTGCCTGGATGTTGCCATGCTCCCGCCTTGATAACAATGGACTAAACCTCTGAACCTGTAAGCCAGACCCAAGTAAATGTCTTTTATAAAACTTTCATTGGTCATTGGTGTCTGTTCACAGCAGTAAAACCCAAACTAATACAGTCATGACACAATACTGTAATCTGTCTATGCATTGTAGGGAAAGTATTATAGTCATTGTCAATGCAGGGACACACACAGGTGCACTCTGTCTTATACTTTGTTATTATCAACGCGTTGGTATGGCTGATGTGAGGGCAAAGGCGTGTGGCACAGCACATGTGTGGAAGTCAGAATGTCAGGATTTGGGGGTAACAGGTAGAGGAAGCAAAGCTCCCCAATATTACCCTTAGCAGCCTGAAGGGGTCCCCTAGAGTTTTAGGGACCTTGACTCGGGCCAAACCAGGATTTGCGGCCTCCACACTGGAAAGAGTTCCAGGAAGCCAGCCAATGAGGGGGAACTGGAGGCTACATTAAAGGTATTGATTGTAGTCTTAAGTACGACGGTTCGGACAAAGGGATCTGTTTGGAAGAAAGTGAGGCCCCCTAAGAGCATGGAGCACCCCAAAACGAGTCACAGTCCATTGTTCCTACAACAGTCATATTGAGGGACCTGGTGGAGTTTAAGTTAGTTCCTGAAGTGGGCACTTGGTAGGATTATGATATAAAGGAATTAGTCTATCCCATGGCAGTTTGAGAAGGTATCTTTACTGTGAACACCTCTGTTTCAGATTCTCAAGCACTTTCTACAGGCAGGAAGGAGTTCCTACCACAGGCCACATAATTCTTATGCCTGTGTCACTGTTATTTTAACATACAGCATCTCCACAGGACAGGGGTGTTCACTTTATGTTAGCAGCCCCCCAGCAAATGTTGTCAACTGTGCTGCAATTCTTACTTCTCCACTACCAGGATGAGGGGCTCCTCTCCCTCTTGTATCCCCACACTTGCCCTTCCTATCCTGCCTCAAGAGGACAGTTTTGTGGAGGGATTTCTCTCCTTCCACCCTTGCGTAGGTCCAGAGAAGGAGCTTGGGTCATTTGGCTAGCACTAACTGTTCACCCACTGGATCATCTCACTGGCCCAATAAACACACTCTTAAATGTTTTCCCAATTGTCTATTTCAGTGTGTGTGTTGTGTGTGTGTATGATGTGTGTGTTGTGTGTGTGTATGGTGTGTGTGCTGTGTGTATGTTATGTGTGTATGGTGTCTGTATGGTGTGTATGTGTGTGTATGGTGCGTGTGTGTGCATGGTGTGTGTGTGTATGATGTGTGTGTTGTATGTGTGTACGGTGTGTGTCTGTGTGAGATGTGTGTGTATGGTATGTGTGTCTGTGGTGTGTGTATGTTGCATGTGTCTGTTTGGTGTGTGTGTGTATGGTGTCTGTATGGTGTGTGTGTATTGTGTGTGTGTATATGGTGTGCGTGTATGGTATATGTGTGTGTGATGTGTGTGTATGGTATGTATGCATGTGTGTGTATGGTATGTGTGTCTATGGTGTGTGTATGTTGCATGTGTGTGTGTGTGTGTATGGTGTGTTTGTTGTGTGTGTATGGTGTCTGCATGGTGTGTATGTATGGTATGTGTGTATTGTGTATGTGTATATGGTGTGTATGTGTGTGTATGATGTGTGTGTATGGTATGTATGTATGTGTGTGTATGGTATGTGTGTGTGTGGTGTGTGTATGTGTACCATGATGCCATATGTGGTGGTCAGAGGACAAATTGTAGAAGTTAGTTCTCTCCTTCTATCTGTGGGCCCTGGGGATTGAACTCTGGTCATCAGACTTGGCAGCAAGCACTCTTACTTGCTGAGCCATCTCACTGTACAGCAGATGCAGCATCACTCATGTATCAGAACAAAAGACAGGGGCTGAGAACAACATTGAGGATCCTGGCTTTCTCTTTTATACATTTTTAAGATTTAAATAATAAAAAAAAAGTACAGACCTCAAAATCTTGTCTCCTCCTGTCCCCATGCCATATTCATCCCCTAGGCCCTCCCTGCCCAGCACACCATGTGCTGTGACCCAGCCTAGTACATCAGTTTCGGTACCCTGAGCTTCCTGCACTCACCCCAATCCTAGATAAAGCCCAGGTCCCATGTCCAGTCTTCCAGTCCTATCTGGGCCTTCCCGGCCTCCAAGCTTTGACCAGGATGCACATCCTGTGTGCCAATCCAGTCTTCTGTGTGTGTCCATGTCAGATGCACAACCAGTGAAAAACATCCAGATGCCCAGGTCTCGTTGCAAAACATAAACAGTATACCAACCCTCACCACCACCATCAATCTATCAGTCGTATGGAAATGTTCTCCACTGAGAACTACCTACATGTACCTCAGGACACAGATCTTTAACCCCTCCTCTTGATTCTAAAGCCTGCCTTCCTATACTTTCTGCCCAGTCACAAGCCTCACCATTTATTGCCAATTAGGAATTAAATTGGGGAGCAAGGTTTTCACAGCAAAGGCTGTTGTCTGTGAGAACTCACCTGGCCAATAACTAGATCTTGGGGTTCAGAATTTAGCATTTGTACACATACCACCAGACCAACCTGTTGACGTTTGGTCTTGCTGTCTATTGTAATGCTAAGTGTGGGCCCTCAAGACCTGGAGTCTTCAAGTAGACCTGTGACCCTGCCCCCAAGTTATCTCTGATTGGTAAATAAACATGCCAACAGTCAACAGCTGGGTAGAAGGGACATCGGTGGGGTTTAGGTTTCCCAAGCTTGAGGTCAGAGAAGAACCACCAGAGAGGAAGAAGGTGCAGAAGGAGAGAGAAGCTGCTATGGGTTAGGTTGAGTCATGAACATGCATCCCTGAGGGCTGGCCAATTGGAGTTAAGAGCAGCCCAGATGAAACACAGTAATAACTTGGGCTTATCCATAGGAAAACATTCTAATGGCATAGAGGGTAGGTATTCTACCAAGTTCTTATGCTGTTACAGGCTTATTGTAGATATAAAGGTTGTGTGTGTCCTTTATCTGGGAACTAAATGGTCAAAGGCAGGGTAGAAACCCTGGATTGGGATTAAAAATTTCTACAAGGCAGTGGTGGCGCACGCCTTTAATCCCAGCACTTGGGAGGCAGAGGCAGGAGGATTTCTGAGTTCGAGGCCAGCCTGGTCTACAAAGTGAGTTCCAGGACAGCCAGGGCTACACAGAGAAACTGTGTCTTGAAAAACAAAAAAACAAAAAAAAAAAAAAATTCTACAACACTAACCCCCAACGCTTCCCCCTTTTGTCTAAATAAATGGGCTCTTTCTCTTATAACAATAAACATTGGGGCTCAATGTGGTAGGCATATAATCCAGACCTTTAAATGTCATATTAACATGTATTAGACAGAGTTCTGGGTTAAAAGAGCCGACTTAACACTTCCAAAGCAGTTTCCCAGCCAGGTGGCGGGGCTAGCCAGGGAGGCCAGAGAAGCCAACACCTATTGGTCCCTACAACTTCCCAGAACTGAGGAAGGGTCAGAATTCAGTGAGGCAGCTCCTGGAAGGCAGAAATACCTCTCCCTATGAAGCAAAACAAAGGGGTATGACAAACTGAACATAGATAGTCCAAAAAAAAAAATACAGTTTAAATAATAAAATGAAGTCTCCATAGGGAGACTTAGAGAGATTAAATAAAAAGAAATCTTCATTAAAAGATAAAAACACTGTAAGAGGGCAATGTGTTTTTGTTTTGACTGACAACAAACAAATAATAATATGTTCAGTAACAACGGTAGCTCTACATATCCTTTCTATGAAAAATCAAACTGAAACAGACTTGGAAAAAGAAGAAACTAAGAAATTAGATGTTAGAGTAGAGACCATAAAACAGAGGTTAGAGGATATTTTAAACCAAAATAAAAAAAAACCTTCAAAAGAATCCAATCTGGAACTTAAAATAACACAAAAAGAGGTAGTTCCAGATGAAATGTATCCACAGGGTTGTCAAAATTTAGAATGGTGGCCCATAAAAGTACAATATATTGAATTAAGAATCCAGATTCTACTTATGGATGCTACCTTAGAGCAATGTATCACAATAGTTTATGTGTTTCATTTTGTAGAATTAAGATGTATGCACATGTTGATACATCATACAACTGATACATATTCAGAATCCCAAAGGGCTTCTGCCTTGAGTTCTGAAAAGGCTGATTCTGAGATTGCACATTCATTAGAGATGATAGCTTTCTTGGAAACTCCTTTCAATCTTAAAGTTGATGAATACATGCCTGTTGGAGATATACCATACAATCCTACAGGACAAGCTATTGGCTGATTAGCTTTCATTGACAAGTCAGTGAATTATTGGAGAACAATGTTTACACAAACCTGAAACAGGAAACACTTGGAATAAGAATTACAATGTTATGTCCCTATCTTCAACAACATATGGGAGCAGAGAAACCAGCATTTGAATAATACAAGGATAATCTTTACAGTGCATAAAAACATTACACCCACAAAGAATATGAAGCAACGTACTTAATATTCTAAAAGACCATGGCTATCAATCTAGACTACTATATCCAGAAAAACTATCTGCTGTAGTTGAAGAGAGAAAGAACTCTGCATGGTATACTTAGTCTAAAAGAATTCATGTCTACTAAACCAATCTGTCTTAGGGTTTGAATGCTGTAGACAGACACCATGACCAAGACAACTCTTATAAAAACAACATTTGTTTGGGGCTGGCCTTTGGGTTCAGAGATTCAGTCCATTATCATCAAGGCAGGAATATGGCAGCATCCAGGCAAGCATGGTGCAGGAGGAGCTGAGAGTTTGAGATCTTCAATCTGAAGGCTGCTAGCAGAAGACTCCCTTCCAGGCAGCTAGGATGGGGGTCTTAAAGCCCACACCCACAGTGACACATCTACTCCAACAGGGCCACACCTACTCCAACAGGGCCACACCCACTCCAACAGGGCCACACCCACTCTATCAGGGCCACATCTACTCCAACAGGGCCACACCCACTCCAACAGGGCCACACCCACTCCAACAGGGCCACACCCACTCTATCAGGGCCACATCTACTCCAACAGGGCCACACCTACTCCAACAGGGCCACACCCACTCCAACAGGGCCACACCCACTCCAACAGAGCCACACCCACTCTATCAGGGCCACACCTACTCCAACAGGGCCACACCCACTCCAACAGGGCCACACCTTCTAATAGTGTCATTCCCTGGGCAGAGCACATACAAACCATCACAAAACCGTAAAGAGAATACTAGAAACAATGCTTCGGAATGAAGAGAGGTGTTACTCAAAAGTCTCTAGAAAGGAAACAAAAACAGATAAAGTTACTAAAACACAAAATATGAATGCTTCTAGAAACAACAACAAGGAACCAAAATAGCTGCAACCAATGGACACTCTTCAATAATAACTTTAACCATCAGTGACCTCAACTGGCTAATCAAAAGACATAGGCTAGCAGAGTGGACTATGGAACAATGTTCATCTTTCTTTGGACTATAATAAACTCCCCTTAACTTTAAAGAGAGGTACCAGCTTGCAGTGAAAGGATGGAAAGTTATTCCAAGCAAATGGGATCAGGAAGTAAGTAGGTATTCCTAGCCTGATAACTGACGACTGGACTTCAAACTAGAAGAGCACTTCATTCTTGTCAAGGGAACAATTAGCCAAGAAGACATTATAATACTAAATATATATGATACAAACTCCAGTGTATCAACTTTCAGAAAAAGCATACAACACAGACGAACACCAACCCAATAGTGGGTGATTTCAATCTGCAGCTTTCTCCAATACATAGGTCACTGGACAACAATGATGTTAATAAAATAGAATTAAATGATACCATACACGAACCTAACAGGTGTCTCTATAGAATATTCCACCCAACCACTAAAGAATATACATCCTACTCTGTGGCTCTGGACAGCTTTTCTAAACTAGAACACAGCCTGGGATATGAAATGAGTCTGCATCCTGTCTGACCATAATGCAATAAAACTTAAAATCAACAGCAAGCAAATCTCTAGTAAGTTCACAACTCACAGGGACTAAACAAAAAAAAAATTACTGAATGATGATGAAAGCATGAAAGAATTTTATAAAATTCCTGGAACTAAACTAAAACAACAAAACCTCTTAAGACACATTGAAAGCATCCATTTGAGAGAAAGTCATAGCTCTAAGTGCCTACATCCACAAAAAAAAAAAAATCAGAATACAAATAAATGATTTAATGATACAAATCAAGTATTTGGAAAAACAAGAATAAATCAAACTCAAATCCTGCAGATGGCTAGAAATAATAAAAATCAAAGCAAAGATGAGTGAAGGATTAAAAAAAAAGAATTAAAGACTGGTTCATTGAGAAGATATGCAAGACTGACAGACCCTTGGCCCAACTTACCAAGAAATAAAGAACCCAAATTAACAGATTCAGGAATGAACAAGGAAACTTTACAACAGGCACCAAACAAATTTAAATATTATAAGGTAATACTTTAAAAATCTGTACTCCATTAAATTGGAAAATATAAAAGAAGTAGATGAATTCTAGGTTTATCCAAACCACAGAGGTTAAGTTAAGAAGAGATCGAAAACCTACACTGAAAGAAATGAGGAGACTGGAGCAGTTATAAAAATCCTTCTAACTATTAAGAATGCCAGGCACAGATGGATTCACAGTGGAATTCCATCAAAGATGCGGGGATAGTTCAACATACACAAGTCAATAAATGTAAAAAATCATCAATAGGCTTGAAGGGTTAGAAGTTTCTGCAGAGGATTCTGTTTGCCCAGGAATGAAAGCCAACAAATAACAAGTGGATCCTCACATTAGAAAGCTTCTGTGCAGTTAAAGAAACAATTAATTGAGTGGGAGAGACTTTTTGCTAGCTATACATTTAAATATAAATATTTATATATATTTATATAAATATAGTATCCAGAATATATAAAGAGCTAAAAATTTAAGAAAACAATCCAATTTTTTTTTTACGCAAATAACCTGTTTATTGCAGGCTAGGCGAGTCTCAGACGGTAGGGCCTGCTGGCCTTTCAGTTCCTTCAGCCTTCTGATGGCGGACTTCACCGCGACTGCAGAGGTGGTGTTGTAGGTCCAGGCCCCGCCCGCCACTGTCTTCATGCAGGAACCACAGTGCCAGATGCTGACGGCTCGTCTCTTCATCTTGGTCTTGCCACAGAAGGAGCAAGTGTACTTGGCGTGCTGGCTGATTTCAATTTTCTCACCATTTTCCGGAGGGAAGCACCATAGCGGGTCCCGTATTTCCCGACGATCCCGACCTTCTTGGTGCGATTAGCCATGTCGCCGGAACCAAAGCCCAAGCCCGAAGAGCAAACAATCCAATTTTAAATAAAAGGCTAAGAAATATCTCAATAAATGTTTGCCATCCTTAACAATTAGGAAAATGCAAATTAAAACAACTCTGGGATTTAATCTCATCCCCAGTCATAATGGCAAAGAGCAACAGAACAACTGACAAGCGCCGTGATCATGAGGGAGAGAACCTCAGTCACTGGTGGTGGGAATGCAAACTGATCAGCTGCTCTGGAAAGCCCTATGGAGAACCCTCAAAAAACTAAATCTATTATAAGACTCAGCTGTACCACTGGTGGAGGACTGTACATCCTACCCCACAGACACCTGTTCAGCCTTTTCATGGCTGCTGCTGTAGTAACAATAGCCAGGAAATGGAAACAATGTATCTGTTCTCAGGAAATGGAAACAACGTACATGTCCTTCAAATGGATGGTGCATATTTGCTATACATACACAACGGAATAGTAGTCAGCAGTGAGGAAAAGGAAAACCATGGAATTTGCAGGTAATGGACACACCTGGGAAATATTATATACATGATATATCCCAGACGCAGAAAGACAAGCACCCCATGTTCTCTCTCACCTGCGGTTTCTGCATCCATATCTTCAGATAAATAAATAACCTCGAGTAACCACAGACCAGGAAAGTGAAAAGTAACCATAGGAGAGGGAGGGAGCTCTAGAGAGGGAAACATCAGGAAGGTACCGGTGACATGAAGAAGGAAATGGAAAAAACAAAAACTTTAACTGGGGAGGGGCCATAGGCAACAATACAGGAGAGGGAGGGAGGAGGAGCAAAAAAACCTAATAAGGATATTTGGAAAAAAGACATAGAGAATTGTTACATGTGATACACATAATGTATAGTATAATACATATAAGTGGCTTAAATCAAATTACCCCAATTAGGGTGATAATATTCCTCACAAGAGCCATAAACTGTCTAATAAAATACCCAGTACTGGGCATGAGAAACCTTCTAAGTTGTCAGGGTAACATAAGAGACTCCCCCAAACAGCACAGCCTATTGCTATTGCCCTTGGCTGCCTCCTAGAAGTTGGAGTTAAGCTTCTATTGCTTTGGACAAAATATGTGAGCTGGACCCGACCTGAACGCTTCCTCTCCGAGCACTAGCTTTCACTGTAGTGAAATGAGGCATGCAAGCAACTAAGGGAGGAAAGCAATCAACAGACCCGCCTAGCTGTGGTGTCTTTGAGTCATAACAAGGACCAATGGGCAAGGTATCCCCAAATGTGCAAGGTCATGGCTATTCTTGGTTGTCAGCTTGACAAGGGAAGGTGCTAGCTTCAAGTGGGATATGAAACAGAAGAAGGCTCTTCAACAGGTCCAGGCTGCTCTACCACTTGGACCGTATGATCCAGCAGACCCGATGGTACTTGAAGTGTCAGTGTCAGTCAGGGATGCTATTTGGACCCTTTGGTAGGTCTCTATAAGTGAATCACAGAGGAGATCCTTGGGATTTGGGGGCAAGGATTTACCATCCTGCAGACAACTATTCTCCCTTAGAGAGACATCTCTTGGCTTGCTATTGGGCTTTAGTGGAAACTGAACTTTTGACAATAGACCACCAGGTTATCATGTGGCCTGAGCTAGGTATTATCTGACCCATGGAGCCATAGAATAGGATGTGCACATCAGCTATCCATTATCAAATGGATATGTATGTGGTCATGCCTGAGCAGGTCCTGAAGGCAAAAGCAAGGTACAGAAAGAAGTTGCCCAAATTGTCTGTTTTCTACTCATGTTCCATGGGGTCTACTGCCAAGCACGCACCTATAGCCTCCTGGAATGTACCATATGATAGGTTGACTGAGGAAGAGAAGATAAGGGCCTGGTTTACTGATAGTTCTACATGTTTTGCAAGCACTACCCAGAAGTGGATAGCTGAAGCGTTGCAACCCCTGGGATGACCCTGAAAGGTGTGAGTGAAGGAAAATCTTCACAGTAGGCAGAGCTCTAGGTAGTACATTCTACTTGGATGATTCACAGTCTGTAACCAATGGATTGGCTGGATGGTTGGGGACTTGGAAATAACACGATTGGAAAATTGGTGAGAAAGACATCTGGGGAAGAAGCATCTGGATAGACCTCTTTAAATCGGCAAAGGATGTGAAGATACTTGTATCCCATGTAAATGGTCATCAAAAGGTGACCTCAGCAATAATAAAGTAGATAGGATGACCTGTTCGTTGGACAGTCAGCCCCTTCCCCCAGCATTCCCTGTCATTATCCAATGGGCACATGAACAGAGTAGCCATGGTGGCAGAGATGGAGGTTATACACGGGCTCAACAACATGGACCTCTACTCACTGAGGCTCTGGTTACTGTTGTTGCTGAGTGCTAGATCTGCCAACAGCAGAGAACAACACTTAGCCCCAGATAAGGCACAATTGCCTGTGATCACCTAGTGCCTGGTGGCAGGTTGAATACATTGGACCACTTCCTCTGTGGAAAGGACAATGCTTTGTTCTTAATAGATTAGATATTCACATTAGATATGAGTTTACCTTTCCTGAATGTAATGCTTCTGCCAACACTACCATTCATGGAAATACAGACTGCTTTATCCACCATCATTCCATGCAGTACTGCTTCTAACCAAGGAACTCACTTGACAGTTCAAAGAAATTTAACAGTGGTCCTGTGCTCATGCCTTACTATGTCCTCTACCACTCTGAAGTAGTTGGCTTTACAAAGTAATGGAATGGCCTTTTGAAGACATAGTTACAGTGCCGTGTAGCAGGAATTGGGGTGGGGGAGCAGTAGCCTGGAGGGCTAGGGCAGGGTTCTCTAAAAGGCAGTATGTGCTTTGCTTCATCGTCCAATAAATGGTATAGTTTCTTTCATAGTATGGTGGTTTGAATATGCTTGGTCCATGGGAACTGGCACTATTAGGAGGTGTGGCCTTGTTGGAGGAAGTTGGTCAATGTGAGGGTGGGCTCTGAGGTCCTGTGCTCTAGCCCCACCTACTGTGAAAGAGAGACCCTATTCCTGGCTACCCTCTGATGACAGCTCCTGCTGCTGCTTTTGAATCAAGATGCAGAACTCTCAGCTCCTCCAGCACCATTGTCTGCCTGGATGCCGCCATGCTTCTTACCATGATAATGGACTGAACCTCTGGAACTGTAAACCAGTCCCAATTAAATGTGGTCCCTTATAAGAGTTGCCTTGTTCATGGTGTCTCTTCACAGCAATGGAAACCCTAAGACACACAGTCTGGATTCTTGGATCCACGAATCAGGTGATGAAGAGGGGGTGGGGCTATCTCACTCACTCTCATCCCTACTGACCCACTAGGAAAATGTTTGCTTTTTGTTCTTGCTAACTTAAGTTCTGCAGGCCTAGAACTTTTGGTTCCAGATGTGGGAATGCTCCTGCCAGGAAAGACAACAAACATTCCACTCAACAGGGTCAAGCTCAGATTTTACCACGGCCATTTTGAGCTTCTGATGCCCTTAAGGCAACAGGCTAAGAAAGGAATAACAGATTACGAGAGAAATCCAAATTATGAAGGAGAAATTAGAATGCTTCTCCACAGCGGAAGTAAAAACGGTTATGTATGGACTTCAGGAGACCATTTAGGGCATCTGTTGTGCTACCATGTGACACCATGTCAATGGGGAACTATAACATCCCAAACCAGTCAGGCTGACAAAGAGTATAAACCCTTCAGGAATGAGCCAAGGAAAAGAACCAAGACCTTCTGAGGTGCTTGCTGAGGGTGGAGGGAATACAGAATGGGTAACCGAGGAAGGCAGTTATAAATATCATCTAAGGCCTGGTGACCAGTTGCAGAAACAAGGATTGTAATTTACATGAGTGTTTCTGTCATATTTTGTTAATTGTGTTTGTGCAGTTATCTGTGTTCTGTTTCCTCGGTTTCCTTATCATGTAATGCAACATTAATTGACATCATATCAGCGGTTATCATTAGGTCTCATACCCAGGACAAATGGCTGAGTTACTTATGTAATATATCAAAGCAGACCTGGCTGCCAGGTTCTCCTACCATCCCCTAATCCCTACCCGTTACAGGGTATGGCTGGCATATGCTGTTCCCTAAACTTCTCCAGCCCAGAGGCTGGGCTGCCCTTCCCCCAATTCCCTTTTGGTTTTAACTTTTGCCCTCCTGACATCTTGGTCTGGCTCTCCCTTCCTCCTCTCCTCACATGGGCCAGCTCAGGGTCATGTTCATTCTGGACTCCTGGACTCTCCCAGACAGCCCTGCCACTGACTATCTTCTCCCTTTATCTATAATAAACCTTCTCCTCTACCATACTTTGGAGTAGCCATGTCCTTCCTCTTTCTTTCTTTTCTTTTCTTTCTTTATCTTTCTTTTCTTGTTTGGTTATCATACTTACAAGATTTGAGATACTAAAACACAGCCCTTAAAAGACATTGCCACCTATTCTAAAGTATATAATGCATTTGTGGTTGTTTGTAGATAGTTATATCGTGTTAGGCATAATTGTGACATGGTTGCTTTCATTTGGAAATTAAGCATGGTATAAGGAGACACGATTGTGTGTCAAGTGGACAAGGGGTGAACTTAGGATGGGTATTCTTGGTTGTCAACCTTACTACATTTGGAATTAGAACCCAAGTCACTGTTGACTTAGGGTCATGTGATACAGGCTCACATGGTGTTTTGCTAAGGCAAGATCCACGGAAGGGCATGTGATGTTTGGAAGAAGTATAAATAGGACTCAACGGGCAGTTACTGTATGTTTGCATAGCTAGCCTTGCAATCCTTCTTTGGTCTTATGTCTTTGTTGATCTTCACTTCATTGGGAGAGGCGCTGCAGAGAACTTCTGGTGTCCCTGCTGGTTCTGGTAGCTCCCTCTGACTCGTGTCAATGCAGCAGGGGCCTGGCTGTTTCTGCTGGATTGTGCCATCATTGCTGATTCTGTTTGGTATCCTGATACTACTCAACTGGACGGCTAGTATCCTGACAAATGGAGATTGGAATCACCCCAAAGAACTTCTAAACAGGTCCACATCCCCTTGTCCTATTTAGCATCTTTTCTCCCTTACTTTTGGACAGTGGACTAGAAGGGGGGTTGGAGTGTTTGAGAACCCTTATTAAAGTAGGTTTTGAAAAAAATCTAAACCTACATACTGTGCACACCCGTGAGGGATTTTAGTTAAGTGGATCATCTGTGGTCAGAAGACCTACCTTAAATCTGGGCCACACTTTCTGGTGGCAGCTGATATAAAGGACAAGGAGAAAAGAAGCTTTTCCTCTTTGTCTGCTTGCCCTGGCTCTCATTCACTAGCATTGGGGCCTATTATGTCAGGATTACGACATATACTGAAGACCAGCTGAGACATGCAGCCTGGTGATCTGAACAACTAACTTTTCATATACATTTATTCTACCGATTCTGTTCCCTTTGAACAAAGGCCCGATTAACAGGACGGAAATGATGCTGGGACCGGAAATATAGCCAACTCCACGTGGCTAGGGAAGCCATGGATCTCGGAGAACCTACAACTACCACATCATATTTACCTGCCGAATCCCTAACTGCATTCTAAGTACTTATCCTTATACCAGCAGATAAGAGTGTATATCTCACCCCTCATCAAAGAAGATCCTTTTTTTCAGCAGCAGGAGACCATTACAGAAAGCCACAAGTGGTTAAAATGCACAGGGCACTGACATGAGGTACACATCCCCAGCTGATACATCAACAACACAATTCTTGCAAGATTCTTTACTCCAGGTATTTTGAAGTCAATAAGTCAGGATTCAGGCCCAGGTCTTTGACCCCCTTAATACTCAGGGAACATGATTGGGGGGGAAGGGGGGAGGAATCTGCAAGAGCCAGGAAGTTGGCCTTGAGATTGTGACTTCTCCTAAATCTCAACATGGTTGCCTTAACAAGACTGGAACAATTCCAATGACATTTGACATCCCAAGGTAGATGGAAAGAAATCTTACCCCCACCCCTGGATGAAGGTCTATGGGCAATTAACAAATACACTCCAGACAGAAGCAACAGGAGAATTAGTCTATCCTAGGGATGAGACCCCTGACTGGTTTTCTAATACTGAGTGGTCAGCCCTAAAACTTATTGGTTTTCTAATACTGAGTGGTCAGCCCTAAAACTTATACATGCAGGCAACACTGAATTAACTCGAAAGCTGTATGTATGTACGTATGTATGCATTGTGATGTATATGTATGTATTTTGTTTTTCTAGACAGGGTTTCTTTGTAGACCAGGCTGGCCTTGAACTCGGAGATCAGCCTGCCTCTACCTCCCAAGTACTGGGATTCAAGGTGTGTGCCACCATGCCCGGCAGCCAAAAATGGTTTGTGTTTATATGTTCATTCATTTACATGTATATACAATAATAATGATACCAGGCCTTGAATTTGGGAGAGAAGAATGTGGTCAGACATGGAAGGGGTAGGAGAGGGATGGAAGAAATGTTATTATTATATATCAATTTTAAGAACTATATGAAATTCTCAAGCAATTAAAAACATTAGGTGTATGATCCCCTGGAACTGGAGTTACAGGTAGTTGTGAGCTACCTGATAGTAGGTCCTAGTCTTCTGGAAGAGCAGCAAGTAGTCAGTCTTATCTCTTCAACCCCTCTTTGGCTTTCCTTTTTAATTCACAGTTCCTGATCCCTAGAAGTCTTTTATATGGCTCCCATTCAAAAACCATCTATTACCATGTGATATGTTATAGTTGCTTCATGTAATTTTGGCTTTTTTTGTGGAGACTGAACTCACTGCTAGCACGTTAGCCAAGTGCTCTATAAACTAAGCTACATCTCCAGTTCCTTCATACTTTTTTTTTTTTTTGAGACAGGGTTTCTCTGTATAGCCCTGGCTGTCCTGGACCTCACTGTGTAGACCAGGCTGGCCTCGAACTCAGAAATCCTCCTGCCTCTGCCTCCCAAGTGCTGGGATTAAAGGCGTGCGCCACCACCGCCCGGCACATACTTTTTATTCTCTAAATAGTCACCTATTTTTGGTTGTATAAATTAAGTCTCTGAAAGATTCTTTATTCCAGGAATCTTGAAGTTAACCAGCCAGGATTAAGGCCCAGGTCTTCAACTCCAAAGTCCAACCCAGTTTCCCAAACTGGGACAACTGACCTATGCTCTGATAGCTAACAAAATTAAAGAACGCTTGGGACTGGGGTTGGAGAGATGGCTCAGCAGTTAAGGGCACTGGTAGTTTTTCAGAGGATCTGGGTTCAATTCCCAGCACCCACAAGGCAGCTCACAAGTGTCTGAAACTCCAGTTCCAGGGGATCTGACCTCACCCAGGTATACATGCAGGTAAAACACCAATGAACATAAAAAAATAAAAATAAATAAGTCACTAAAAGAGAGAGAGAATGCTTGGGACTATTTCTAGTTTTCATGAAAATATTTTCAAGATCATTCAAGGAAAAAATATGGTTTGACACAAAGTACAGAGAAATCAAACTAACTAAGCTAAAATGCCTGTTGACATGAAATTATGCCTATAATCTCTGCTGCTCACCAGTTCCCTAGGAGCCCCACAAAAGGGTGCTTGGATCCTAAGTTATAAATTTCAGCAAGTGAGGAAACAGAGGGAAAGGCTATGTCCAAGAGTAGTTCTTAAATGACTGTTTCAAAATTTTTTTATCAAAGTTGTTAGTTCAGCTAGTGCTTAAAGCCCGTGTTGGATGGGTTTTGATTAGTCTTAGTAAAATTTAACTTTCATTCTCCCTGTAATGAGCTCTTTGCCCCGAAAGCACATAATGATGAAACCAATGCCGGAAGCAGGTAGAATTCGTCTACCTGAATCTGTCTCTCTCTGTCTCGTGCAAGTAACCCAACTGGGTCTGGGTCTCTCTGTCTCATGCAAAAGTTGCATTTGTTGAGGATTCAATGTTTGGACAGGGGCTCAGCTGTTAAGAACACTGGGGGGGGGGGTGCTTGCAGAGGACCCTGGTTTGGCTTCCGGCACCCACATGGCATATCAGAACTGTCTGCTTCTCCAGTCCCACGCGACCCAGAGTCGTCTTCTGGCCTCAGTAGGCACCAGACACGCACATGGAGGAGCAGACACAATACATGCAAACCAGTTGTACCCTAAAAAAAAAAAAAAAAAAGGTTAGGGAAGGGGCGAACACATCTGGGTTGAAACACTGGACTGGGCTTCTAGAACACGCTCCTGCTAAACCTTAGGCGCCAGAAGTTGGCGTCGTTGCTTCCACACCTGTGCGAGCACAACGTCGTTTAGTCCCCCGACTGGAGAACTCACTCGAAAGTGCAGGCTGCATAGCGGTCTGAGAGACTGAGACTGGCATGGGGATGCCTGCCGAGCAGCTCCAAGCGCTCGCCGAGTGTACGCAGGCGCCCTCCAAGGCTCACGAGCGCGCCAAGGGGCCACGCAGCCGCAGTGGAGGCCTCATGTGCAGAGAGCGGGGCGTGGACTAGGCGGAGTTAGCCCTCAGGAGCGCTGACGCAGAGGCCGGCGGCGGAAGGGTGCGGATGCGCAGGCGCGGACGGGACTCGGCCGATTGGGAGGCGGGGCTACGCATGCGTGTTGAGAGGCCCGGCGGTGGCGGCTGGCGGAGGCAGCTGTGAGGGGTTCCCGGAAGATGGTGCTGATTAAGGAATTGTGAGTGGGTCGGTGGGCTCGAGCGAGGGACCGGGACGCTGGCTGGGGAGGATCGGTGGGTTCAGCGTGGAGGGCGCTCCTGGGTCGCCGTTGGCTCCTTCCTGGAGCCTCAAGGCCCTGTGCTGTGCCGCCGCCCTCGGCAGTCAGCGCCAGGGTCTGCGGTGCGGCCGGGACTCCCGGGGGAGCCGGTAATGCCAGGCTAAGGGTCGCCCGCGAGTTTGAGCCCGACCCCCCTCAGGCTCAGCGAACCCGACTCTAGATCATGCCCCTGCGGTCGATCTCAGACCCCTCACTTCTAAGATGGGGCGACACCGGCCCCACCTGCTTCACTGGGTTCGGTGCGGCGTTAAACACATGGTGCTTAACATGGCAAATGAAGACTTTTTCCCAGGTGCATCGGCCTGGCCCCGTCATTTTGTTGAAAAGTTGTGGCTTTCCCCTCTCCTTAGAGCCTTGAACATCACAGGAAACCGTGGTGGCAGGGAATGTTCGGCTGTCATACCTGAGTCGGTGTCCCTTGTGCAATTTCAAGTGTGACCCATTTTGTTGTTGATGTTTTTCCCCAGCCCTAATTTCATTTAAGATTCTTAAAAGGAGCAACAACAAAAATAATAATGCCTTAAGCTAGCTGTCTAGACTCCTTGTCTATATTAACGTCAACCTTGTAAAAATTACTAGCGAGGTTGCTCTACTTAACACTGCCCAGATTCTATTTCCTGCTCATATGTAACTTTTTTTTCTTGCCCACTCCAGCATTACAAGACCCCTTGCTGTTCCTCTGTTGCTCCGCATGTAGGCTTAACTCTGCATATAGACTTTCCTTCTCTTTCTGCTGACTAATGCTTTTCCCTCAAATCAGTAGCTCACCTTCCAAATCTTGGGAAGTGTGTATTGTTTGTCTGAGTGTTCTCCGTACATTGCACACTCTACTCACTCTGATACCTCCAGTTCTTGGAGCAGTCTTTAGTACTTAGCAGATACTCAGCCAACATTTGGTGTTTTTTTTTTTAAGATTTGCCTATTTTTATGTGTATAAGTGTTTACCTGTATGTGTGCATATGTGCTACATTCATACAGCGCTTTTGGAGGTAATAAGAGGGCACTGGATCTCCTGGAATTAGAGCAGATAGTCAACCACCATGCAGGTGCTGGAAACTGAACCCAGTTACTCAAAGAGCAGCAAGTCCTCTTAGCCACTGAGCTATTTCTCCAGCCCTTCAGCAAACACTTGTTAAATGAATTGATGACAATTCTATTTTACTTTTAGGGGAAAAAAAATTTAATTACATTTGTATGGGGGGTGTTGTTCAGGGTGGTACCACAGAGTGCTTTTGTAGGTCAGGGGACAACTCATGAGTCAGTTCTCTACTCCTGTTAGGGTCCTGCACTTGAAACTTGTGTCATACTTGAAGGAAGGCAAGTGTCTTTGCCTGCTAGGCCATCTCTGACCTGAACAATTACTACTTTTTTGTTAGTGACAGGGAGTCTGAAAAAAAGGCATACTTTTGCATTCTGCACAGGGCAAAGATTTACATTTAAAGCATAATCATATTACTGAACTTTGAGCTTATGAAAACTTTCTTCCAAGTAATTTTAGCAATGTATCTTGTAGGCAATGTATCACCTAATTTATTCTAGTGGCAGATAATTAAAACAGAAGACTGTGAGATAGACAGAAACTGACTTATCCCAAGCCACATAGAGAGATGCTAGACTGACTGGAAATGAGGCATTTAGGGTTTTTAATTTGTTACTTCCTGTCTTCAAAATGTGATTTAACTCTTGAGTAGCCCTCTTTGACAGTGTGTCTGTGTACCTCAGTACAGATAGATGCCCATGGAGGCCAGAGGCACTGGATCCAGTTGGAGCTGGTGTTAGGTGGTCATGAGTTGCCTAATGTGCTAGAAAATGAACTGAGGCCTTCTGCAAGAGCAATACCTCTTAGCCATCTCTCCGGTCCTGTTTTACATACCTTTACTTTATGACCTAAGTTAGCAAATGATGTATATCTAATATCTAATTGTTTTCATCAAAGTCTCTTTTAGTTTTTTTTTTTCTCCTCCTAGACTTAAGGTAAAGACAGTTTACTGTTAATGTGTCTATGTTCAACACAGTGTGAGTACTCAGTGCTGTAAATAAAGTGACCCCTGCAACCAGCTCCATTCAAACAGTAAATAGGTGGTTCCCGTGTGGTAAAGTAAAATACTGTGGCAGATGTTGGATATCTTAGAATATCTGTTTTTGTTTGTTTGTTTGTTTTGTAAGAATTAAAGAGTTTAAAAAAATAGTTTTCAGGGCCAACTATGGTGACACATATGCCTTTAATACCAGCCCTGAGAGAGGCAGGTCTCTGAGAGTCCCAGGGCAGCTAGGGCTATCTAATAAGACCCTCTCTCAGACAAGCAAAAGAGGAAATGACTTTAGGGGTAGGCTTGTCCCTTCTGTTACAGAGCAATGGATGACGTCGTTAGAGTCAGAGTGGTTCAATTTGGAAAAAGCACTAAGGATTTTCAAGAGTAGTTTGTGGATTTGATTTGTCCTTTTAAATGGCGTAGCCTCTTTCTTTTATGAAAGACTGTTCTGAAAGTGTTGTTTAACAAAAATGGGCATCTGTTACTGAGTGTTAAAATTACTCATCTCTGATTGGTTGTTGAGAAACTTTGTGGTGACTCCCTTTCCTCCATCTCTTCCTCTACAGTCCTACATCTTGGTTCAGTCCTTTGGTAACTCTTCGCTCCCTAGAAGTGCTCCCTAGAAGACCTCTTTTCCCAGCGACCTACAGATGGTCTATGGCCGGGGATCAGCCAAAGCTGTGACACTCTTGGGGAAATCCTCCAGCGTTTCTGTTGCTTCATTAATGAGCTTTATTCTTTTTTAATGACAGGGTTTTTCTGTAGCCCTGGCTGTTCTGGAACTTATTCTGTAGACCAGGCTAGCAGCAAATTCAGAGAACAGTCAGCTTCTGCCTCCTGAGCGCTAGGATTAAAGGTGTGCACCACCATTGCCTGGCGAATTTACTAATTCTTTAACATAGCGCTGGAGGCTCTGAAAAGTGGATTCCACCCTCTATCCCTCTCATTGCAATTCTCCAGTTCACACACTGTAGTGAGAAAGTTAGTGTGCACTGTAGGGGCCATGGTGAGAGGTGGGATGTTTGTTTATGGAAGTGCTTAAAGGTAATTTCGTTCTCCATGAGAAATACAAGTTTGGAACTTTTCTGACTTGAGTGGTCCTGGTCTTTAGATCACTGTTATACAGTGATTGTGACCTATAGTGGGGAGGGAGTAGCAAGAAACCTGTTTTATAGAAATAAGGGATTTCCTTGTGAAAAATCTAGAGGTAAAAACTGATGCTCTGATGGAAAAAACGCAGCTGTAGACCCCGAGTCCTCATCTTGTGCTGTGTTGTAGTAAAATGGATCTCTAAAGATATTGTTTGCTATGTTCAGTAGCACATTCTTGGGCAGGATCAAGCACAGATCTCCTTATGCTGGCCCTACCTTGGGAAAGGGTATGTTTTTCATAAGTTGCAAAGCCATCTCCTGAACAGAAGTCACCGCTTATTCCAAAGATATCTTTACTTTTGTCTCACAAAACTTGAACAATAAAGTTGTGGAGGGACTTCTAGAAAGATTCATTCATGAACTCCAAAGCATGTTTGTATTCTGAGAGAAGCATTGTCTTAGTCAGGGTCTGTATTCTTGCACAAAACATCATGACCAAGAAGCAAATTGGGGAGGAAAGGGTTTATTCAGCTTACACTTCCACACTGCTGTTCATCACCAAAGGAAGTCTGTACAGGAACTCATATAGGGCAGGAACTTGGATGCAGGAGTTGATACAGAGGGGTGCTGCTTACTGGCTTGCTTACCCTGGCTTGCTCAGCCTGCTTTCTTACAGAACCCAGGACTAACAGCCCAGGCACCACCCACAGTGGGCGGGGCCCTCCCCCCTTGATCACTAATTGAGAAAAGGCCCCACAGCTGGATCTCCTGGAGGCATTTCCTCAAGGGAGGCTCCTTTCTCTGTGATAACTCCAGCTGTGTCAAGTTGACACACAAAACCAGCCAGTACAAGTATCAAAAATAAAATATGCACAGGGTTAGAGAGATAGCTCAGTGGCTAAGAGTACTGCTGATTGCTCCCTTAGACCCATATTGGGTACTTTCTACCTCCTATCCTACTGTGCCAGAGATCTCATGCCCTCTTCTGGCTTTCATGGATGATCACATAAAAATAAATCTTAAAAATGCACAGCACATATGATGAATGGAGCTATACTAAAAATCTCACGAGAGCGTTCTGACCAGAGTCTGCAGATGGTGAGCTTGTTCATGCTTACTTACCCTGCACAAGAATCAAGCTTCTGCATCTTGGGTCCTGTGGCAGTGAAGCGGGTAGCCCTCCCAGTTCAACAATGGCAGTCTTAGCTGAGACCCTGAAGGTCCTAGACTCATAAACACCGCGTCCTATGAATGACTTTCTTGTCCACTGTGTCACTAGACTTACAGTTCCATTGAGTCCTGAGATCTTGTTTTAAAGCCATATCAATATGTAATGTATATATTTGTTTTCTTTTCAGCCGTGTGGTTTTGCCGTGTTCCGTTCAAGAGGTAGGTATTTTTGCATCTTCGTATTCTATTGGTGTGACTCACTGATAGGTTAATCTATGCTGTTTTGTAACGTGCATTTGCTTTTGTCTTCTCTTTTGGTGCAGTCCTGGGATCTGGACCCAGGGTTTCAAAAACGTTAGACAAGCAATCTACCAAAGAGCTGAACTCTCAGCCTTCATTTTCTTTTTTATTCCAGCTTATGTGACAAAACTAATTGTGTCAGATATTACAAACAAATTTCTGCTATATTGTCTCATTTGGAAGGGTCTGTAGAAAATAGTTTTAACAAGTGTAGAAATTCTTCAACACTGTCCAAAAATAAATAAATAAATAAAAAATGAGGTTCCAGCCTCAATGTAATAAGTACTTAGTAGGTGAGAGAGTTCACTGCTGAGGGAAGAGTGGGTCTCCTTGACTGCAGGACGTTTGTCTTCTCACAGAACTTGCTTTTCTGTTAACACAGTTCATACCACTTGAGCAGTGTGAGTTAAGCCTCTGTCTTGCCTGTGGTAACGCAAAAGCGGTAGTTCTACCTGCCAACCTCACTGCCCTCAAGACCTGTTTCACTTTAACAGGCTGTGCAGTTAAACATTCCCAGCACATCCATTTGTGCTAGTGCGATGTGACCTCATGCTTTGCACAGCTGGCCTAGTGGCTCCATACAGCGCAGTTACTTCTCTGCTCTGAAAAGGTATTCCAGATGTGTTCCTGTCGTCAGCTAACAGCATGATTATGCCTTGATCATATGCTGGAGAACCTACACCCTGCAGTTACGCCAGCACCAAGGACAGATCTGAGAGGCTGAGAGATCGAGCACCAGGGCCCCTCTGAACTTGAGCATCCAAGTTCCTCAGCTGACAGTGGATAAGTTGGAGAATTGGAAGTTGGACAAAACAAACTGATAAGCTAAGACGTGACAGACGACAGGCAGGAGAAACAGAGCGGAGGAAGAGTAGCAGCTCTTCTCGGTGCCACCCCAGTGCAGCTGCCTGCTGTCTGAGTACAGCTGGGCTTCACTGGCTGCACCAGGCCCCTGCTCTTTATTTGCACAATCGATTATTTGAACCAGAGGAGGAGCTTGATGTTTATTTTTCCAGGTGTTCTGGGGGTTGGGGGTGGGGAATAGCTGAATGAAACAATTTGTTGAAATCTAGAGTCTGGATATTGTTACCCCAGATCTTTTCAGCTTTTGTTATATTCAGATTTAACAAGTGTGCCCTTCCCCCCACCCCCCATGAGTCTGAATTATTCCTTTTTGGTTTTTTGAGACAGGGTTTCCCTGTGAAGCCCTGGCTGTCTTGGAACTCACTCTGTAGACCAGGCTGGCCTGGAAAAGATCTGCCTGCCTCTGCCTCCTGAGTGCTGGGATTAAAGGTGTACACTACCTCCGCTCAACACTTGAGTTATTTTTTCAAACAGCAGCAATAAGAAAACCTAATACCTTCTTCAAGTTACCAGCTCATTGATCTCTTGGGGAATCGAGTCATTTAATTTCTTCATGTATTTTTGTTAGACAAAATTTGTCCTCTGTTTTAAAGATATTTTAATCCTTTTTGAAATCTGACAAGTAGGTTTTGAAGAATTTTAAGAATTGTAGCATTAGACTAACCCAAGTAGCATGTCAGAAAATGGAGCAAACAGCCTCTCCTGCAGTCCATAGTCTTAAATAGATACTTTGGAGCACTTAGGAAATTTGTTTAGTTCTAGCCTTTCAGACCCTTCCAAATTGAGTAATACAGTGGGGGGGGGGGTGTAGGGGGGGAAAGAGAGATGGAGAGAGACAAGGAAGGGAAGACTATTAAATTAGCTAGCACGATAACATTGCATCTCAAGAGCTTTTTAGATGGAATATTTTCTGGGGTTGTGACAATCCTTTTATTCTCTGAATTATAATTTTAGCTTTGAATTATGAGTTCTTAGAGATAAAATTTTGTACCTTTTCTTTGAAAATAAGATTCTAAAGAAGAAAAAGCCTCATCAGGCTGTCTTAGTCTAATTTGAGGAGATTGGCAGCAGTCCCATGGTTGGTCCCTACAAGTGGGGCCAGAAGAGCCTCTGCTCGTTGTCCCTTGTGGTGACAGTGGCATGGTCGGTACTGCTGACTCCTGGTAACTGCCCTGCCAGAGAGCCCCGGTTCACCGTGAAATAGGAGTGGCTGAGCACTGATATTTAGTGCTAATACTTACATGCTTATATTTCTAGAAAGTTTGTGTTTATTAGAGAATTTTATTGAAAAGTTCTGATCTTGGATACCCAGTACTGTGTCTTTTCAGCTGTGCTAAAAGCTCTTGAGGCTTTTCCTAGCATGCTACATACCTTGTTCTTCAGTACTGAGATCGGAGAGCTAGCTGGTTGCCCAGCCTTAAGGTTACACTCCTAAGATGTAAGAGAAGCAAAAATGTTTCTAGTACGGATTCATCATCGTTCAGAAGTTGAACTAAGTGCTGATATTTTCCTGATATGTTATTATACAAATAAAATACTAGAGACTGTTTTGTGTGCGAACACTGGAAATCCTGTGATCATCCAGCATTTGTCACTTGAGTTCTGTTTTCATGTAGAATATGTGCTGAATGGTTTGTGTGGAGTTTCCTGTATCATCTTTATTATGGCTTTAGCATAGGAAAGTTCTGCAGCTTTTATTGACTTAGTAAAACTCTGCTCTTTGGAATTTCAGTATCAGGTTGGACAGCTTTACTCTGTTGCAGAAGCGAGCAAGAATGAAACTGGTGGTGGAGAAGGCATCGAAGTCCTGAAGAATGAACCTTACGAAAACAACGACGGTGAGAAGGGGCAGTACACACACAAGATCTACCACCTGAAGAGGCAAGTGGGCTCCACCGCGGCCTGCAGCGGCTGTCTGTCTGTCTGTCTAGCAGCCTCCTTATCAGTAGGCCCTGTGAACTGTAATATTCCGTAACCATGTGTTATGCTTTAATTTGTTGTGGGCCTCCTTGTTTTTATACCAAATTATGAACGTGATACACCTGCCTGTAACAAAAGTTCAGACACTAGGGAAGACTTTAAGATTAACCCTTCATCCTCAGTCTGCAGAGGATGGTTAGCAGTCAGGCGCACCGGCTGCTCTTGCAGAGGGCCCAGGTTTGGTTCCTAGCACCCACATGGGGCTCAGTTACTTTCAGCGGGATCTAGCACCACGGGTACCAGGCATGCATGTTGTATGTGCACACATACACACTTGAAATACTTGAAGGGTTATCCTCCCAAATCCTAGCTCACACATGTTTTTATTTGATACCCGTAAGAGTCTTTTTTTTTTTTAAAATGTCTCTGTGGGAGCCTCAGGACGAAGGTCCCCTCTGAGATAGGGCTCATATTGACCTGAAGCTCACCAGTTACACTAGACTGACTGGCACTGGGATTGTGGGTACATGTCACTGAGCCCAGCGCTTAGATGTGGTTTTAGAAAGGGTCTTGTGCTTACAAGACAAGAACTTTATCAATTGAGGAAAACCCCCCAGCCCTGTGTGTGTGTGTGTGTGTGAACCTAGTAAAATTCCCTGATGTGGCACTAGCATAGTTTATTTAACTGTTCTCTATAGGATAGGGGATGAAGATCATTCACACATCTTAGGTATGAATTTATAGTTTTAGTATGTTTTTGTAGCTGTAGAACACTCTGACTTGTTCTAGATGCTGTACTTTTTAGAACAAAAGGTCTGCTGGAAAGCCATGGCCATTCAATTTTTTTTTTTTTTTTGGTTTTTCGAGACAGGGTTTCTCTGTGTAGTCCAGGCTGTCCTGGAACTCACTTTGTAGACCAGGCTGGCCTCGAACTCAGAAATCCTCCTGCCTCTGCCTCCCAAGTGCTGGGATCAAAGGCGTGCGCCACCACTGCCTGGCTACACTGAGCCATTTCTGCAGCCTCTGTTTTCACTAAAAATTTTGGTTTACCCATTTCTTGAATTCTACAAACAGCTAGAAGTTCCTTATTAAAAGCAGTGGTCTCTTTCTGGGGGTGCTAAAATAAGCCAGAGGGTTTGATGTGGGCAATTTTGTATTGGTCTGTAATGTCCTTTATAGATTAGTATTCTAAATGTGGAAAACATTAGCTTGTTCCATTGCTGTGACAAAACTCCATGACCAAAACCAACTTGGTGAGGAAAGAGTTCATTTGGCTTACAAGTCACAACCCATCTTGAGGCCAACCCGAGCATGAACCTAGAGGCAGGAAACCAAGGCAGAAACCACGGAGGAGAACCACTCACCAGCCTGCACCCATGCTTGCTCAGCCCGCTTTCCGGTACCGTCCAAGACCACCTGCCCAGGGGTGACACCTACCCTAACGGGCTGGGCTCCCTTCCTTCTCAGTCATTAGTCAAGAAGATATCGGTATAAACTTGCCTGCAGGCAATCTGGTGGAGGCCTTTTCTCAAAAGTTCTTTACTGCTGACTAGCTTGTATCAAGTTGATTGAAAACCAACCTTAAAAATTGTGTAATGTCTCTTTGAAAAATGTGTAGCATCCTTTATTTGAAACCTAAAGGTTCAGATATTAGAAAAACAGCATCTTAGCCGGGCGGTGGTGGCGCACGCCTTTAATCCCAGCACTTGGGAGGCAGAGGCAGGAGGATTTCTGAGTTCGAGGCCAGCCTGGTCTGCAAAGTGAGTTCCAGAACAGCCAAGGCTACACAGAGAAACCCTGTCTTGAAAAACAAAACAAAACAAAACAAAAAAAAGGTCTTCCACTTAAAAAAAAAATATTTAGTTAGGCAGTGGTGGCACACGCCTTTAATCCTAGAACTTGGGAGGCAGAGGCAGGTGGATTTCTGAGTTCGAGGCCAGCCTGGTCTACGGAGTGAGTTCCAGGACAGCCAGAGCTACACAGAAAAACCCTGTCTTGAAAAAAAAAAATTAAAGAATTAAAAAAAGAAAAAAAAAAGAAAAACAGCATCTTATTATATAGAAAAAGGTCTATTACCAGGTCATTAGGTATTCATACCGTGTTCCATGTTTTTAAAACCTAATCAGATAAGAAGCCTCGAAAGTCATTAAAATGTTAGAAATGTTGAACACTTCCTGTTGAGATGTAGGTGATTTCATTTTTATGGGAAAGAAGAGTATTAAATGGCATTTGTGAAACATCTGATTTAGGTAACCCTCCAGCCATTAATGATGACTCTTAGTTGAAGAGAGCTATAAATATGGTCACTGCAAGTGACACCGTTGATAAACAACTTATTTGGCCATGGGGTTAGGACATTCAGACCTGTAGTGCAGGGTCTTTGTAGGCTCCACAGCACCTTTTCTGTGTACCACCCTGAGACATAGTTTATGAGTTTCATACAAGGAGACAGAGTACTCCTTGCTGGGGTCAGTAAACGACATAGAGACTTGGATACTCTGACTTTTGGTTTCTCTTGGTCAGAGTATAAAGTCCAAGGTCTAAGGAACCCAGTGAGGTCCCCTGAGGAGGAGCAGAAGGTGACAAAGGGGATGGTGTAGGCTGCTTGACTCATGTGCCCGTTCTTACCAGGCCTTTCAACCCCTGCCAAAGATGGTAGCTTTGAACAGAAATTGGAGGGTGGGGGGTGGGAGGATATAAGGAGGAAGGGAGAGAGGGCAGCAGTCTGTGGGACAGGCTCTCAGATTCATTAGTATCACACTGACTACTGATTAGCCATCGAATAACTAGATCACTTAGCAGCAACTAAGGCCGTCAGTTCACTTCCTCAAAGGCACTGTCCCTGGAGCATTTTCAGCTCTGCACCTAAGGAAGCTGAACTTGCAAGGGTAGCATTGAATTATTCAAGCCAAGTCATCCTGTCCCACTTAACATCAGTAGAATTACAGGGTTGGTTAAGACCACCAACACCTTATTTTACCAAATTCATGAAATTCTGGGTTTCACTTGACCCAGAGTAACCAAATTCCAGACTCCTGGCCTACTGCTTATAGCCGTTTGTGTATGAAGAGTACCTACTTTTGGTTTTGAGGTACTTGTGGCTGATAATTAAGAATGTTGGAATTTCCTTATGAATTTTATGGACTTTGCATATTATTGGAAAAATCCTGTTCAAATCTTCTGTTTTGTTTGTTTGTTTTTTTTTTTTTTGGTCAGTCTCTATGTAGCTCAGGCTCACACTCATGATTCTCCTTCCTCAGCCTCCTGGAGTGTGGGAACTGCCACCTCTCTTGTCATTTCTCAATGTTCTCTACTCTACAGAACTTCTGTGTGTGAGGACCCTGTCAGAGGTGATTTGCAGAACCACTCCCATTCTGTAGGCTAAATTTTTTTTTTTAAACAGTGCCCTTTGAAGTCGGAAGGGTTTATTGTTTAATGAAGTTCCAATTCGCTGGTTTGTGCCTATCCCACGTCACTGGTACACTCCACCCTTCACCATTAAGTCTGTCCATTTGGAATTGATTTTCCCACCATCTACCCACTCCCCTACTTCTGTTGAACTTTCCACACAGAGCCAGAGTAGTCTTAAAACTTGACCCAGCTTGCGTTGTTCTTCTCAAAGCTTTCAGTTGCTTCCCCATGAAAATGAACTTCACACTCCAGCCTGTAGGCCAGCAGTCTGTCTGCCTACCGCTCAAGCTCACTAGCCAGCCCTGTCTGTCGTACTCTTCCTCAAGTCTCTGCAGTTAGCCCTGTGGGAGCTGTGCCGAGCAAGACTCAGGCCTCACTCACCTGCTCTCTCTCTGTCCCTGTCCCGCAGCACCGTCCACCCTTGCCCTGTGATGAACCGCAAGACAGGTCTTGGTTTTTGTCTTCTGTTGTTTTGCTTCCTTTCCTGTAAGAGCAGGCTGTGTTGGGATTGTCCCCATTCATTTTTTCCAAGCCCTCAGCAAGGCAGTTGCAGTCATTGAGTCTCTTATTCTTCCTCTTCTCCTGTGACCGTTGCCTTCCCCAGGCTGGAGAGGCTGCTCGGTGGTGAGGATCACATGCTGCCCTTGCACAGGACCTGGGCTCAGTTCCCAGCACCCACATCAGGGAGCTCACAGTGCATGGAGCTTCAGCCATCCACATATGTGAGGACAAAAGTCTTGCCAATTTTGTTTTTCAGTTGCCCTGGCTGTGAACAGATGGGTAATAACCATCATTCCATTATGATTAGATCTTAATACAACCTCCTTTCAGTGTAGTAGAATAAAACTCTGCAGTTGACAGTGATCCCTAGGTTGAATATTCTGAAAGTGCAAGACGGGGCATGCCTTCTGAAAGAAGCTTCATGCTTTAGGGTTTCATGCTGTGGGAATGCTGGTCTTAACCAGATCTGGACGGGTACCTTGAGGTGAAGCCTGCTAAGAACAGCAGAAGGAATCACCCTCTTGTGAATGCTTAGCCGAAGAGAGAGCAGGAGTGCCTCTTGAGTGTGTTGAACGCCTCACTCCGTTTTGTAAGTCTGTTTACTATCATTCATTTTTCTCAGGTTCCCTAAAGTTCTAAAGCAATTTTCATTAGTCAGAGTAGCTTCTGAGAGATAGAGGAAAAATGATATCAATGCAGCCAGTTGCCTTGTTATGAGTGTGGAAGAAGGTTCACTAATGAAGATTTCTCTTCCTAACAGCTAAATTTGAATAACAGTTTGTTTATTCCATGTGCATATTTCTGCAGATTCAGTCATTACTAGACATGATGACAGATTACTTATGAATGTTTTCATGCTAGGTGCAAACGGGATAGTAAGTTTGAAGCACCTAGATCAAAGACTTGAGTTTTTTAAAAAGGAACTTAAGTGGTAGAATCAGTCTTGGAAATCTGGTAAGCAACAGTAGAGATTAGGATAGAGAAGGAAAAGTGGGCCTGGGGTGATGACCCAGTGGGTCATAGCACTTGCTGAGCAAGAATGAGGATCTAAGTTCAAATCCCCAAAACCCACATAAAGGCTGAATGTGGCTGTGTACACCTGTAACCTCAGATGGGAGGATTGCAGGGGCTTGCTGGCATCTAGTACTGCTCTGGGTTTGGTGGCAATAAGGAGGTCGAGAGTCATAGGACAGGGCACTTAGCATCCTCTGTCCTTGAGTGTGCACACTGGGGAGTCAGCAGATCTGATGCAGGTTATAGGTGGTATTAGGTTTTTCCACTGTTTGGCCGTATAGAGTAAACTGTCTGATGTAATCTGCAGCAGGTTTTGTCGGCTCTTTTTTCTAAGTTGACCGGCTGAACTGTTGGCAAGTGTTTGCCATACTCTGGGATGAAGTTGGAATCCTGTAGCTTGTTCTAGTTACACAGTGTAAGGATTGTTGGTCCTGGTTCTTAGCAGTGAGACTTGTACTGGATATTCTCTGACTGTGCGTGTGTGCATTGTCTATGTGGGTGAACTTGTACATGCAGGCAGGCTCATGCGTGCATTGTCTATGTGGGTGAACTTGTACACGCAGGCAGGCTCATGCGTGCATTGTCTATGTGGGTGAACTTGTACACGCAGGCAGGCTCATGCGTGCATTGTCTATGTAGGTGAGCTTGTACATGCAGGCAGGCTCATGCGCTCCTGAGTATGCAGTACTTGTAGAGACCTCAGGGCAGCAGTGAGGTATGTGTGCATGTGCATGTGTGCCATGGGGAGGTGAGAGGACAACTTGTAGGAACTGATCCTTAAGGATCAGACTCGGGTTGTCAGGCTTAGTGACACTGCGACACCTCGCCAGCCTCTGCCCTGTTTTCAGAGGCAGGCAGGGACCTGGTGCTTGCCCATTAGGGCTGTGCTGGCTGACCGCCAAGCTCCAGAGATCAGTCCTCTGCTCTCTTCCTCTCCTGGGCGGGGATTACACGTTCTTTTTAGTTTTTCTGAAGTTGGTGTGAATCGCCCTACAATTTGAAGAGAATAAGCACTCGGGGCTGGAGAGATGGCTCAGCGGTTAAGAGCACTGGCTGCTCTTCCAGAGCTCCTGAGTTCAAATCCCAGTAACCACATGGTGGCTCACAACCGTCTGTAATGGGACCTGATGCCCTGTTCTGGCCTGCAGGTATATATGCAGATAGAGCCCTCATATACGTAAAAACTAAATAATTTTTTTTAAAGAGAGTAAGCACTCAGAACTGGCCATCGTTCATTGTCAGTTTTGAAGGACATGAAGGCACATGAAAAATGCGTTTAAGTTTGTCCTGTAGGTGCCACTTGCTCTGCTGCTCAAAATACCTTTTCCCCAGTGCTGTAATTTGTCTGAAAGTGAAACTCCCAAGCTCTGTCCCCATGTCGCATCCTCTGGACCCCCCCTCTTCGTGCTTCACAGCTTTCTGGTTGACGTGGGACTCTGCATTAGCTGCTGTGTAGCCTCCTGCGTTGAGCTAAGGACTAGCGTCTGCCAGCTGCTCACTCTACTACAGTCAGAAGTTCCTCCTGGCTCCCAAGTTTTCTTAACTTTGTTCTCCATTTTATTGAATAAATAAGTTTGAAATCTGCTGTGATATAGAAAGAATATATAAAGTGCCTGGAGTTGGGGGTGGGGTACAGCTTTGACTTACATGGTTTACCATCTTAATTACTAGACAACTCAGGTGGTGAAACACACCTTGCCTTGTGGGGTTTCTGCCTCGTGCTCAGTGTTGGCCGGTTGGGAGTTGGGTTTGGTCTGTGACAGTGTACACTGGAGCTGCCCCTTACAGTCTTCTCTGTTCATAAACAATCACAGCTCACTTGTATTTCTATGTAAACTGCAAAGGCCAGTCTTCCAACTTGTCAGTGACTGGTGCTTTCTGGTTGAGGGTAAATATAGTTGCCTTTGGGGTTGTTGTTAATGGATAGGAGTTTTCACAAGCTCGTAGGCGTCAGTCATATTTTAGCCTTTTTTCCCTATCACATTTGAAGTGGCTAGTGACAGCCATTTCTTGAACTTGCAGAATTTTTTTCTTGTGGGATTTTCAAGGCAAGGATTCTCTGTGTAGCCCTGGCTATCCTGGAACTCACTCTGTGGACTAGGCTGGCCTTGAACTCAAAAGATCTACCTGCCTCCCAAGTGCTAGGATTAAAGGTGTGAGTCACCCTTATCCCCTCTCTCCCTCCCTCCCTCTCTCCCTTCCCCTTCCTCCCTTCCCCTTCCCCTTCCTCCCTTCCCCTTCCCCCTCCCCTTCTTCCTCTCCTCCTTCTTCCCCTTCTCCCTCCCTCCTTCCTTCCTTCCTTTTCTTTCTTTCATTCATTTACTCATTTACTCATTCATTCATTCATTCATTCATATAGGGTCTGGCTGTCCTGGAACTCATTCTGTAAACCTGGCTAGCTTTGAACTCATAGATTCTGCCTCCCAGTGCTGGGATTAAAGGTGTGTACCACCATGCCCAGCTCCCTCCCCCCACCCCACCCCCTGCCACCATGAGGCAGGGTTCACTCTAACTCCAGGCTCAGGAGATCCTCCTTTCTCTTTCCTGAGTGCTGACATGACACACATGAGCCTTACCCTTGTTTTCCTATAGAATCTTACATGTGGGTGTGCTTTATCTTTTGTACTTATTGGAACAGTTCTTTAGGTCTGCTCTGTCCACTGCATTATGTTGCTTGTTTAGACATAGCCCTGTATTTTTGGCTTCTTCTGTCAGGTGAACCTCAACTGTGGGAATACCAGTGGTGTGGCAGTGTGCATTGTGTGGACTTGGTAACTTTAAGGTGAAGACCAGTTTCACCTTGAAGGTCAGATTTGCCTGCTGACCTCACATAGGCAGTGATGTACTGTGCACACACATGATCGAGTTTCTCTGAGAGACTGGTGGTGGAGCTTGGTGAGAGCTTCCTGCCATGTGTAAAGTCATCCTCAGTACCACTAAAACATAAAACACACAAAAAATGAACAGTAACCTCTTACATAGCCAAACTTTCTTAATCATTTTTTAAACATTAATTTGCCACATGATTGCTTTGGGATTGAAATGAATCGTTAGTGCCATCTAGCTGATCAGGTTCAGAATGTGATGACATCTTTGATAGCAACGGAAATGATGGTGTAGTTGAAAGGGTATCTGGTATCTTTCTCCTCACAGCAAAGTTCCTGCGTTTGTGAGGATGATTGCTCCCGAGGGCTCCTTGGTGTTCCACGAGAAAGCCTGGAATGCTTACCCCTACTGCAGAACAAGTAAGCTGGTCCCCGAAGCCCTGCGCCTTGCCACCCTTACAATGAGAAGAGGGACAGAGTGCCCAGTCTAAGAGGTTTAGACCAAACAAAGCCTTCTCTGGGTTCTCAGACAGGCACTGTTTGGGTGACAGCCAAGGAGCCCCAGATTTTTCCTTCCCAGACCTGTGTGTACCCCTAGGTTCACTCCCAGATGACAGCCATATGAAGGGTCCTGCTAATTGCCGGCTTTGGGGTGAACAAGTAAATACAGACATCATAGAGGTCACGTGCACTTAGAGGTGCCTCTCGGCATGCTCCAGCGGCACTCGGGGGGTGCTACAGATTGGTTTGCCAAACCATCTCATAAATGATGTCAGGCTTTTGCCATACTCTCGCTAGCATTATTTTACATTAAGGTAGATCACTCTTCATACTGTCTTTGTACTCTATAACCTAAATTCAGGATCTCTTGGTGTCACTGTGTAGAGACCGTTTTGAAGACATAAGCTACTAAGTGTTACATGGTTGAGATAGCTTAGTCCACCTGACTTAAGATACTGGGACGGGCTGTCTTGACTCGTTCTAATTGAAGTTTTTCCTGTTTCGGTGCCGCGTCTCCTCCTCGCCTCAGTTGTAACGGTGAGTAGCACACATTCTTCTTTTAACTTTGCTTTGGCATTTTTATGGTTCCTGACTGCTGCTGGCCTTATACTTAAGCTCCCATTGCCTTATGGCCTCTCCTGTGTCCTCCCCGCCATTCCTGCCCCAGATGTTTCTGGGGTCACAGCTTGCAGGTTTGCTTCACACTGTTCTGGTTTTATTTTGCTTTGCTACTTACTCTGAATGCCGGAATTGCTCAGCACACCTCGTGGATTTTTTTTTTTCTTCCCCTGTGCTGCATGATAAGTGGGAGTGTGTGAAATACATAAAAGCGTCATGTGCTGTACCCAGCAAGTTTTTAAAAATCAAGACCTGGGGCTAGAGATTCAGCTTGATCATTAAGAACATGGGCCGCTCTTCCAGAGGACCCAGGCTTGGTTCCTAGAACCACGTGGTGGCTCACAACCATCCATAAGTCAAGTTCCAGGGAGTCTGATGCCCTCTTCTGATTTCCACAGGAACAGACACACATGTGCCCAAATACCTGGATGTAGGCAAACACACACACACACACACACACACACACACACACACATAATTGACATAGGGAGTGGGGGCTAATGGCTCTGGATTTGGAAAGAGAGCCACACTGGGGTCCTGTGCTACAGAACTGTGAAGGGTGGGTCACATTTTTGTGTTTTCTGCAGAATGAATACATGAAAGATGACTTCTTCATCAAAATTGAAACATGGCACAAACCTGACTTGGGAACATTAGAAAATGTAAGTTTCCACTATGCACTCCGGAGGCTGGGGCCTGGCTGCTTCATGGAATGCTTTGGTCATCGTGTACAAGGCCCTGGCACCAATCAGGATGGTACCAGCTCTGCACTGGAGTGATGAAGACTGTGGAAGCGGGATTAAATGGAAACAGCCCACTCCCCCCAGTACTGTGGTGACCCTGGATTAGACGAGCGCGTGGCTACACAGCTGTGTGGGCCTGGAGTGAGACAATCTAGGAACAAACGGGCATCCTCTGTCAGTCCCTGCCTCGATGCTGGGTGGACTCTTCTGAGATTGCTGCACTTGTCAGCAGCTCTCTTGTTTGGAGCAAGGAGAAGGCTGCAGTCCTTACCTGGCGGTTTTAGATTGTTTTCTCCGCTCACCAGAGCAGTTGTTATTTAGCAGAATTGATTGCTCTAATGTTTACTGCAACTTCACTTCTGGGCCAGGGTTGATGTCAGGTAAATGCCCAGAGGGCAGGAACGAGAAGGTACTTGGTTTACAAAGAATGTTGACAAGCTCCTTACTACATTTCGATAAGGTGGCACACATTCAGACCTGAGCTTCAAGAACACCTGCCAGGACTCTGGAAAGTAGCCGTGAAGGCTTCCTCAGGAGCTGGGGGAGGCGTGTGGCAAACCCTGGTGCCCTTACGCCATGGCCTCAAAATGTGTCTGTTGACCTGGAGCACCAGTGTTCAGAAGTCATTAGAATTTATATGCTCAGACTTCCCAACAGTCTGCCTTCCGGTGCTCTCTTCCACATTGAGGGTTGCTCTCCTAGAGAAGTGTGACTCAGGGAAGAGCTAAATTCGAGTTACTGCTCCTCTGCACTGTGCTGACTTGTCATCAACACCCATTTGGGGAACTGAAACTTGAGTTTGTGTACTTGTCAGCTGATCCTGTTTTTCTTAGAAATTCTCTAAAATAATGGTCTAAGTGAAAGGGTGTGCAATGGTTATGTGTTCTGTGTGATTTACCCTGTCGTTTCCAGCCTTCAGTGGATTCATCTATTGCTTTAAAACAGTGTGAAGGGTTTGAGAAGTCAAGAAGTTAACACTAAAAATGAGCTGTAGAGTAGGCAAATCCTTCTCTTTTGGAGTGTTGGGGGCTGGTTCGAGACAGGGCTTCTCCGTGTAACCCTGGTTGTTCTGGAACTCACTCTGTAGACCAGACTGGCCTTGAACTCAGAAATCCGCCTGCCTCTGCCTCCCAAGTGCTGGGATTAAAGGCCTGACATAGGTTTCATGTATATATACATCCACCCCTCACTAGGGAAGCTATTGAAAGAGTAAAAGCTGTCTAGATGTCAAGACTGTCAACTGCACTTACTGAAATAGTAATTTCATCCACAGTTCTATGGGATGGATATGGAATGTAGTGTTTTCCTGATGAAGAACACACTAAAGTTTTCTGTTTCTCACAGGTTCACGGTTTAGATCCGAACACATGGAAAACTGTTGAAATTGTCCACATAGACATTGCAGATCGAAGTCAAGTTGAACCTGCAGTAAGTACTCCTTTATGGCATCTTGATGAGTCCCTGTGACAGCTCACAGGTCTTTACTGTCTTCTGCGTGGTCTGCATTTCTATGCTGAAATGATCCTGGAGCTCGGGTCTGCTCTGGGTTAAAGAGACCTTGGAGGAAGAGAATGGTTCTCTTCTGTGTTATAAGTGGGCCCTTTAAGAAAGGGGAGAATGTCTTGGCATCTGTTGGAGAGTGTTTGCTCAAGAAGTGCTTCTAAAAGTGTTCTGGTTTCTGCTTGGAGGCACACAGATCCTTTATACTTCCCACATATGAGTAAGAAAGTAAACATCTTTCTGACATACGTTTCGTGAGCTCAGTTAAGGCTAGCCTGTTAGAAATGCTCGCTGTGTCATTTTTTAACTGGCTAGTAAGCTCTGTTGACTCTTGCTTTTTAAGTTTTTTAAATTTTTTGTGCGCATATGTAAAGAGATTTCCACAGCACACATGGAGGTCAGAGGACAGCTTTCAGGAGTTGGTTCTCTCCTTCGACCTTCACATGACTTGTTACAGGATCAAACTCAGGTCATCTGGTTTGGGGGACAAGGATGTTTGTCCACTGAGCCATCTTTTTGGCTCTGTTGTGATTCTTGCTAAATGTAAATACCTGTACCTGACTCTTAGTACTATGAGTTAACTCTCTCCTCCCTATGCCAGGTTAAGATGTCTGTTTTTGTTTTGATTTGCAGAGGTTAGTAAACATCTATAGTATGCAGGTACTGTACTGATCTGCAGGTGCAGCTGTGGACATAGATAGGGTAGCTGAGGACCGTCTTCTGCTCTGCTGGTCCCTCCCTGGTTGGCTTTGTTCACAGACTGGGTATTCTGTGTCCCCTACCATTTCTGTTTTTAGGGCATAGTCTCTGAGTTTGAACAGTGTTGTCAGCTAACAGAACAGAAATAACTCAAATACTGTGTCTGGTTTTAGTGTGAATTTAAAGGAAAATCTTCTAAAACAGGTGTTTGGACTCCATTCTTTTAGGGCCCTTTCCTGCTTAGAGCTTCAGCATTGGCCTGGGAAAGTGGTATATTGAGTGTGGTCCCAAGGACAGGCTATCATGCCTGGGTGACTTCTGGTTTCTGCACACTCATAAATAAATGGATGATGGATGGATGCATGGATGGATGGATGCATGGATGGATGGATGGATGGATGTGTGGATGTGTGGGCGGGCACTGAGTCCTGGGCATGAGCCTGGATTTGTTCTAAATCATACTGTGGTTTGAAGTTGCTTCAATATCAAGGATGTTTCCACCTTTGAAATTATGTAGGGGAGGCTATTTTAATCTGTTCAAGTGGGGACCATGCAAATAATGTCTGCTCCTCTTGTTGGAGTCGTCTTTAGCCGTGGTTTACTGTGTAAACGAACAGTGGGCAGAAGAGGAGTAACTAGGATGAGACGGGCAGTTGGTCATCAGGTTGGCTGGGCACCTAGCATAACTGGTCGCAGACAGGGTAGACCAGGTGCTCTGCTCAGGGACAGCATTGACACACTGGTACTTGAAGTGATGTGCAAACAGAATGGAATGGTAGCATCAGCCAAGCCTGGGCTTTCATGCTGCCGAAGAGTAGGACATGTGTAACTTTGCTGGGAGCGTGAAGAGTTTTTGGTTTTGTCCTCAGATAGAAGTAGGTAGTGTCTGAGGGTGTGGCCAGAGTGGCCCTCTACTCCACTACCTTGCAGGTGAGGAGACCCTGCATCTGCAGAGGCTGCACAGGTGGTTCTGTGGGGATTATGTTTGGACTGGATGGATAATGCAAAGAATGGACTGGACTGGGCAGTGTGATTTGGTGGGGATGGCTAAAACAGGTTTTAGATTCAGATTCTGAGGCTCTGCCATCTGCTGGCCCTTTGGTCTTAGGCAGGGTTATGTGACCTCTCTGTGCCTGTTTTGTCTTCTGTAGAAGGAGGCCGACTACCACACAGCACTAAATGTAGGCACCTGGTAGCAGCCGGGTTAGCGTGCGCAGGCTTGGCTGCCATTGCCAGCTACCCTGTATCACCAGATGCTGTGGGAGTGCTGTGTGTGTGTGTGTGTGTGTGTGTGTACGCGTGCGCATGTGTATGTGTTCATGCACAGATTTATTTATGTGTGTGTGCCTGTGTGCATGTATTCACACATGTGCATGTGTGCCTAGGAAGGCCAGAAGACGGTGGCAGGTCCTCTGGATCTGGCAGTTATAAGCTACTTGGTGTGGGAAACTCTGGTCTTCTGCAAGAGAAGTCTTCCCAGCCCAGTTCCTGTGGTTTTGCTTTCCAGGGTTCGTAACTCCTATTTTGCAAATGTACACTTCAGATACAGGTAGATGCAAACCTAAAGTATATTGAATTTACCCTACCTTTTTTATTGTAATAAAATGCACACAGCATAAAGCTTAGCATTCGAATCCTCTAAATATGTACAGTGCAATGGCATATTGTGTATTCACAGTTGTGTAACCATCACTGTCTAGTTGTGGTATATTTTTGTTACCCCTGAGGATACACTGGCAGTCACCAGCCCTTTATTCCCACTGCTTCTTAACCCCAGCCTTTTGCAGCCACTGGGATATGTATGTTAGGTATTTCCTGTACACCACATGCCCTGCTTTGTCTGGGTGCTGTTTAGACTGTGCGTGTTTTCAGGTTTTATTCTTATGGTAGCATCTGTTAGTACTAACCTCTTGTTTGAGCATGACAGTATCGCATTGGGGATATGCCACATTTTGCTCAAGTTTCCATCACTGTCCGGCATTGTGACTGCGTTGACATTGGTGTCACAGTGGGTTTTTGGTTGGTGTGCTTTCCTTGTCCTGATAATGAAAGTGTAACTGATATTGTGTAGGGACATTAAAAGAACCCAGCTTGAGGGACTGGAGAGCTGCCGCTCTTACAGAGGAGCTGGTTTCAGTTCCCAGCAGCCATGCCGGGTGGCTCACAGTTGTCTGACTCCAGCTCCGGGGATCTGATGCACTTGGGCCTCCCTGAGGACCTGGTGCACAGACACTGCCACGATTGCACACACATACGCATAAATAAAGTACATACAAGGGTAGTGTTGTCACAGCAGACAGCATGTCAGGGCACACTTCACATACTGCCAGCTCAGCCCTGTGGTAGCTTTCCAGGACTGGTGGCAATGCCCCATGGCTTACAGTCTGGATGAGGCTAGACCAGCACCATGATCTAGCTAAATAGTGGAGGGTCACAGTGCTGTGCTGCAGGGGACAGAAGGTCACCAAGGACTTGGACTTAGAAAGGCAAAGGTGAGTAGACTCTCAGTGGTTGAAGTGGCCCAGGCCTGCGTGTTACCTCTGTCTCCTACCCTCACTATGCTCCTGTCTCAGTCCTGGCTTGTGTGTCTAACTGTTATACATAGAACTTGGACTTGAGGCAAGAGTCCTGCTGTTAGCTTGGTCCTTAGGCTTGTGCATGGTACCCGTGGTGATTGCATGATAGAGAACAGCAGGGAGAAGTTCAGTGTCTCCCTCTGAGTTAAGGTCAACCTGTGAAAGTGAGTTTCTGTTGGAATACACATTCATCTGTTACCAGTCTCATCATAGCGGGATTTGTCAGGGCAAGGAAACATTCTCACGCTGGACCTGTGGAAGATACATGTGTAAAACTAATCTGTCAGGATCACCACTGTGCGTGTCCTTTGACCTAACAAAACTTAACTCCTAGTAATTGGCTATGTGGTGTTGTGTGACAGGTTTGCAAACCCCAGGTTGGAAACTGCAGTTTAAGTGTTCACCAGTCAGGAGCACAGTTCACTGGATGGAGGGAGGTGCTCTGCCCTAGTAGGGAGCCCTTCTTAAGACAGTATGGAGGGGAGGGGTGAGGAGGCTGCTAAGGAAGGGCCAGTCTGACACACTTCCCCGTGATACCTAGTATTGGAAAGGGGAGGGAGAGCAGGGTCTTGATGTGTGCACATCTGTAAGGAACTGCTGCTATTGCCCCCTGAGAACACGGGGCAGAGCAAGCAGGGTTGACGTCTGGTAGACGTGAATTGGAGATGCTGCTGTTGAAGGTTTCTATTACAGCCTTACATGTGGAGTGCCACTCGGTAGATAATGTCAGCTCAGTGACTTCTCATCTTCCTGGCAGTGATTTCTTGTTGGAAGCAAGTCAGAAGGCCCTTGAGGCACAGTGTATGAAGCAAGACTTGCTGGACAGACAAGGCTGTCTTTAGAGTGCACATCATGCCAGCCACCAGTTCTTAATGCTGAAAACTTGCTTCTGTGGGATGGAGTGATGTTAGGATCACAAGCCAGCAAGATGGGTATGAGATGGGGTGGGGGTTACTGCACACAGTAGGTAGAGTCACTACTGCCCCAGCTTAGGCTGCAGTAACATAACCTTCATGGTCCCAAGACTGGGTCATAGTCTCACAGATTGTTACGGATAGCCCAAGACCCTGTCAAGTCTGGTTACCTGTGTGAAGTCTTGGTCTCAACAGTCATGGTAGTAGTTGACTCTGTACCTCACATAAATTTATTGGTGGTTCCTTGGAAAAAAGGAACTCAAGAGCCTTCTGAAGGCAGTGGGAACCTCCAAGTTCAACTCCTGTAGAAGTTGTTGTGTGCCCCCCCCCCAACTCCCCATCTTAGCTCACTGAGTTTGTAATATATTTATGTTGAACTTTGTAGGTTTTTATTTTACATCGAGTTACTTGCTTCTTACTTGCTGGCTTTCCCTTTCTTAGAAACTGTTTTCAATTCTTTGTGTACAGTTCCTGAGCACACACAGAGACCGAAGGGCATCAAGCGTCTTCTCTAGCTTCCCACCTTACTCTTTTGAGATTGGATCTCTCCCTGAACTCAGAGCATGGTTGGTTTTTGTTTTTGTCTGTGCAAGCCCCAGAGGTTTCCCTCTTTCCAACCCTCAATGCTGGGATTACAGGCTCATGAGACCGCACTCAGCTTGCTGCGTGGGTGTTAGAAACTGAACTTGGTTTCCTGGTTGTGTTGCAGCCATGTTGGATTTATTTCTCTCCTGCTGTTCACTTTATAAGAAACATTATAATGTTATAAAGCATTAGGAGTTTTGAGAAAATAGGTAGCCAGGACCCTTCAGAATCAAGGCAGATGTAAAATAGTTGAGTGGAACAACCAAGAATTTGAAATGGAAGCTTGACTCTTTTTACTCCACCTGGTGGAAGTTTTCTGTCACTGCAGGTGGGTTTCAGTTCAGAGTGACTTGTACCTGCTTTAGGGCTCAGTCTATGCTGGAGATGGCATGTGTCTCACTCTCGTTGACTTGCTGTGTTTGCTCATTCTTAGGAACTGTATTTCACCATGTATTGAAGGGACTTATTTGACCCATGGTGTATTGCATACTTGGCTGGATGCTTTGACATGTTTGTATAATTAAAGTGACATTGTCAGAACAACTCTAGAAACAAAGATTTGTTGTAAAAATCTGTCAGTGCGACTTAGGTTCACAGCACAGTTGCTATAGGAACCATGTGCATGTAAACATGTTATTAGGGGCACTTTGTTGATGCCTTTTGGAAAATCTTTGTAAGACTTGGTTTAGATACATTTTTGCTTAAAGAAACCATCAGTGGACAGTCTGGTGTTTCTGTATAGATATCTCCACTCAGTTTCATTGCCTCTTTAGATTATATCCACCTTGCAAAACTGGCTTCCTATTTAAGAGGAAGGCACTGGAGTGCAGGTGAGGGCTTGTACCTCTCAAAGCTCTCTCAAGGACGTAGGGTTCTACCTGAGGGAGTTGAGCAGTTACAGAACACATTGTACCAGCAGAAAATCTCTTCCACAGTTCCTCTGTCCCAGCCTCTGCTCCATTTTCTCAGTCAGTCAGGGCAGCAGGGTGCCCTTCTTTGTCTCATCAGCCTAGCAAAAGAAACCTTCCTGGTGTCTGATGGAGGGAACTTTCTAGGGATGCTTTGCTGGATGTTGTTGTTTTCTTTTGCTGTTTTTGTTGTTGCTGCTGGTGTTTTCAAAGGCAGAAATAAGGAGGCTGAGGGACCAGGGTCACTTGTGCCTAGGAGTTTAACACTGGTGTGGGCGTCATAGAAAAACCCCATCTCAGAGAAACAAGCTAAGAATAAGAAAGGAGGGAAGGCTACCCGGAGCCTGGGATTTCTTGTGCAGGCAATAACGGACAGAGTGCTGCTGTGGCCCTTTCCCGGTCCCGCACTGTGGGGGTGCATGATGCCTGCGTTGCGGAGACCCCGGGCTGCTGTCCGTGTCTGCTTTTGTTCAAGTTAAAAGTTGTCTTTTTAGATTGTAGAGAATCAGTATGTGCAGCATAAAACATCCAAATACAGGTTTAAAGGTTTCCCTTCTAGAGTTGCTGATACATAACCACAGTAAATGTTTGGGCTTCTCTGACTGCCCTGATGAGATGCTCATGTGTAGCTTCAGCTCATTTCCAGAACGTACACAAACAGCCCTTGACATCTGCTTCTGCTTTGTTTGCTAAGGTAGACCATTTGAATGTGGCCCTTTTAATCATGCCCAGCACTCTGTCTAAGTAGCTTTCCATGATTTGTATACAAAAGTCACTTCCCAGGAGAGGAAGGCTCATGAGCTTGAAGTGTGCACACACTAACATCAGAGACCTTCGCTTTTGGAAGTAATTTGAAAGAAATGAGCACAGTTTAAAAAAAGAGAGAGAGAGAAATTGGAACCACATTTAAAGGTATTTATGTGAAATGAAAAAGTTTGTCCTTGTCTGCTTTTCTCATAGAGTAATCCATGCTGTGTGACTTCCAGGATGGGTTTCTTTTTCTGTAGTGTAAGTGATTAAATGGTGACTCAAAAGTTTGAAATCTAAAGTCTTATTTATATCTAAAGATATTAATATACCTTAGGGGAAGTTAGTAATAAACCTAGATTAGTGATTCTGAAGTATTAGATTACTGGAAAGATCTGATTTAAAAAGACAGTTGCAGGGCAGTGAGGTGGCTCTGCAGAGAAGGGAGCTTGCGGCAAACAAACGGTGACCTGAGTTCAGTCCCTGGGCTCCACATAGTGTAGAGAGCCAGCTCCTCAAGTTGTTCTCTGGCTCCCCACACATGCTGTGGTATGCAGGAGTCCACACTGTCACGTGCACATACACGGATGCACTCATATATCCCCAAGAGCAGTTTTTTAAAATACAAAAATATAGCTCGGTATGGTGATGCACAATATTTTCCCCCATCATAAAATACAGCAGGTACAAAGAGAATACCGTTTTCTCCTCAGGTTTCAACATGACTGATATATTTTTATTTGTGGCCAAAGTATTTTTTGCTAATGAGACATTTTGAAACCAAAAATGACACAGTTTTAGGAGCATGATGATAGCTCACTGAAGATGGTATTCCTCGACAGGAAGAGGCACCTATTCTGGGTCACAGGAAAGAGTGCACACGGGCCTTCCTGCAGTGGTGCTCTGCCTTCACTCAGCATCTCACCTCACCGTGCTGTCACTTGATGCTTTCCTCCTCGAGGCCAGTGTGTTGTTTCCATGTCGTATTCATTCCAGGTCACCCCATTTGCACATGTTCTCCCTGGGCAGACTTGTATTGTGGGCTCAGAGTGCTACTCTGCCTTTTGTCCCTGGTATCTGCTCTACTGCCTGGACCAGTATCCTAGGCTTGGTGATTCCAGACTCTAGACTACCATCTTCTCCATTAGTCTCTTCCAGTAGAAAGACTTCTTGTAAGCAGCTCTCCCATATAGGATCTGGCAAAGGGGTTTGGAGAATTTGGTAAAGCACAGGCCGTTCAGCTTTCCCAGGCAGTGACCGCTCCTGTCCACTTGTGGGAGCTTGTGTTCTCCAGTCCAGGCAAGGCCGGAGAGGAGGAGTCAGCTCGGCTCAGGTGGAGGTCAAGACTCGGAAATCACCTAGCCCTTATGTGCTCTGTTAAGGGGTTTTCTGGGCCGCTATTTCCCCAGCGTTGGCTAGTGGGATTCGGGGACATGGAACAGGAGCAAGACCCAAAGGTGCTCTGGGAACACAAGGCCTTCGTTACTTCCTCAGTGCAACGAAATATTAAGACCTAGCATATTTGGCATTTAATGACAAAAAGGAATAAAAAAGAAAGGACATGGCTGCTTCTAGGTTTGGCAGATGAGAAAGTTTATTATAGACATGTGGGATCACATGGCTAGAAGCAGAAATATCTGGGAAGGTCACAGTGGACATGACTAGGCTGGGCTGGGCCCTGTGGGGAATGGAAAAAGGGAAAGACCATACCTGGTAGCAGGTAGGGTCTGAGGGATGCTGGGAGAACCTGGAGGCCAGGTCTGCTTTGATATGTTACATGGGCACCTCAGTCATCTGCCCCAGGTTTGAAGCTCAAGGTGCATAGAGGTTTAAGCTGGTGCAGGCTTTTATCTCCCTGTTTGATAAGTGTTTCTTAGAGCTTAATGTTTGCCGTGTGTTGGTCTAGTAAATATTTCTCCAGATAAAAGAATAATTGTACCCATCTAAAGAGTACAAGTTTTTTGGTTTTTTTTTTTTTTTCGAGACAGGGTTTCTCTGTGTAGCCCTGACTGTACTGGAACTCACTTTGTAGACCAGGCTGGCCTCGAACTCAGAAATCATCCTGCCTCTGCCTCCCAAGTGCTGGGATTAAAGGCGTGTGCCACCACCGCCCGGCTGAGTACAAGTTTCTTAGTGAGTGAGCTCTGGTGTTGATGGCTGATGGAGTAGATTGCAGTAGCTGCTGCTTGTGTGGATGGACAGAGGTGCAGCCTGCCTTCCTCCACAGGAGCTTCTCTGTGATTGCTGTAGGCTGGAACTGTTCAGTGAATATGTGGCTTTACTATAATTAGCTGGCTTCATCTAAACTGCGCCTGGCATCTTACAGACAGCCTGGGACAGCCTTGCAACCTTATGCCAGGAAAGTAAAGTAGATTTCTGTTCTTCGTTTTGGGTCTGTTTTATGGGGCTTTGAAGGAGGTGGGGGTAGACAGGGTCTCAGGCCTGAGCTTCGTGACCTAACCCGGCTTCAGCTTTCTGAGTGATAGGATTATATAGGCAGGCACCGCTGAACTGAGGCTGAAGTCATGTTCACAGTTTGTGCGTCAGCCCATTGTTCACTGGCCTTTGACTATGATCTCTGAGTCTCTTTGGGCAGGCAGGACAATGCACCCCCTTTTAATTAAATTATTGTTTGTGTTGGGTTTTCGTGTGCTGTGTGTGTTGTGTGTGTGTGCGTGCGCGCCATGTGTGGTGGTGGGATGTGTCGTGACTGCCATGTGGAGGCAGGACGCCAACCTTGAGGTCTGTTCTCCTTCCACCTTTCCATGGCTTCCAACAGTTGAGCCGAGGTTGGTAGGCTTTATTTACCTGCTAAGCCCGTTTCTGAAATTCTGGAAATTACTTTTAGAAATTAACATACGCAGTTCGGTTTTAAATGTTTTAACACGTTTATATACTTTTACAAAAGGTATTTTGCTCTTAAACTCCCCCCCCCCTTTTTTTTTTTTTTTTTGCCAAGCTGGTGAAATGACTAAATTCATTCATAAGGCTATGGCTTACAGGAGTGTGCATTTTGGCCCTACTGTGTGCAGTGCTGGCTGGTCTGCACTGTGGTGTTTTTGGAAAGGCTTGGGCATTGATTTTGAGTTCTGCTAGACCATGTCTATACATTGTATTTGATGATAACATATGCTTTACTGCACTGTCTACAGATAGAAGAATATGTATCCTAAACAGCCTGCATTAGGGGTCTTCCCCCTCTTAAGAATTAGATAGAATAGAATCTGACTGGATTAATAGAAAATTAGTTTAAACCATGTAGGGTCATTATTATTTGTCAGCTTTTGAGCTGACAGTTTCTTCTGGTTTAGTTCACCCAAAGGTCCAGATTAACTGTGGTGGGTGACACCCTGATGACTAGGATAAGCTGTTTGTCCACGCAGCTGTAATTTGGCTGTGTGTGTGTGTGTGTGTGTGTGTGTTCGTGTGTGTGCGCACGCAACTGTCAGGAATTGGTTTAACTGGCAGGAATTGGTTTCTTTCAGCTATGTTGATGTCAGGTCAGCAGGCTTGGTGTCTAGGCACCTCTACCTGCTGAGCCATCTCCCCAACCTTTGGTTGCTTCTGAGACATTTTCCCCCTGCCCTAAAAATGTAGCTAATCAGTGCTGTGTGAGGGAGACTTTGAGAAACTCGGCTTATGATGCACACATGAAGGTGGGAGGATTGTGACCCAGCTCCAGTGTGGTGGCTGCAGGGTGCAGTAGCTCCCCAGACAGAGGGAGAAGACAGCCTCAGGCCAGAGGCGGGCCGGTCTGTCTGTGCTTGGAAAACACATGGTTTGCATTCTCATCTCACCAGCCTTTGCCTTGCATGAAGCGAACCCTTGACGGATCTCTTGTAGCGAGTTGTAAAGGATTCCCCCCCCACCACCACCAACTTTGAAGACGATATAAATAAATGTAAGCATGGTTACCACTAAAAATAAATGTGAAAATATTTTCCCACTTTAGTCTGCTGCCTTACATGGTCAAGTGCTTCCACGGATTCAGAGAGGACTGTTGTGTTTGGAGGCATGGTGGGTAGCAGCGCCCTCTTGTGGGAAAATAACATACTGCTTTTTCTGTGTGTATGGTTCTGTTTGTAAAAGCATGTTCACAAAAGTACTTTCTGACTGGACACCACTACCAACTTAAGTTTCTTCCAGATTTTAGAAGAAAAATAGTGGGGAAGGTGGGTGAAGGGAGGATTCTAAGAGCCAGAAAGTGTTTTTGAGCAGTTTCCTGTTAAAAATCCTTTTTCAGAGATTTTTTTTTTTTTTTTTTGAGAAGCCTTACTCTGAAGCCCTGGTTTGCCCGGAACTTGCTGTGTAGACCCTGACGCTCAGTCCTGGGATTGAAGTGGCCAGCTTGGTGGCAGTGTGACTTGCGTGGAAACTGTTCTCTAGCCTGAGCAGAAGCAGAGGTCCTCCAGCCCTGCTTTCAGATACAGCTTTGCAGACAGCAGCCTGATCCCTGCCTCTGGGGCATGAGTGCTGTTGTCAGGCAGAGAACATTTTTCCCTCCCCCAGGGTAAGGGCAGAGAGAGCACCCCTGGGGTGCTGTGTGTCTGGTTCAGGCCAGCAAGAGCCATGCTTTGTTTACTGACAGGAAATGGCTTTATAGTGTTTGGTCATCTTCATGTCACACAGGAGCACACAGGACCCTGACTGAGGAGCTGCAGGGTGTACCAACCAGGACACTCCCCTTTCAGTTGGTGGCATTTGCTGTCTATGTTCTGTGGTGCACGTCAGCTAAAGCACTGCCAAACATTGAGTGTTCAGGGACACCATTGCTGCCACTGGCGTGTTTATGGATTGATTTATTTCACTGACACCTATAGTCTTAGATTCCTTGGTGTGTGTGTGTGTGTGTGTGTGTGTGTGTGAGAGAGAGAGAGACAGAGACAGACAGACACAGACACACACACACACACACACACACACACACACACACACGGACGATGTAGTTCTGGGTGCCCATGTGGTGTCAGAGGATGACTTTGTAGAGTGGATTCTCTTCTGCCTTTACACAGGTGCTGAGATTGAATTTGAGTCACAGCTCACACAGCAAGCACCTCAGCCTGCTGGGGAGTTTGCCTGGCCCAGTGCCCTCAGGTTTTTGTAGGGTGTGGTTCTTTGTTCCTTTGTTTTTTGATTTTTGTTTTTAAAAAGGTATCTCTGTGAAGATGAGGCTATCATCCAACTCAGACTCACCTGCCTCTGTCTCCTGAGTACTGTGGCTAATGGTGTGGCACTTCAGTTTTAAAGAGTGTAATAAGTCTACAAACATAAAGGAAGGGTAATGTTAAGTGTGTGGTAATTCTGTACATAAAACATGCCCACACCAGTAAATTCAGCTCCCTTGGGGGAAGGGCTGGAAAGGGGAGCATAGGCTCTCTGAGCCTTCACGTTGTACCTCACCTACCTCTCCTTGCTCTGGTGTCAGATGTGCAGTGTGTCACATCACACATTTGGTAGTCAGCTTTTCTTAGCTGAAAATCTGACGTTGCTATTTTGGGGAGGGGGGGCTCTGCCCTCGTAATCACAGCATCAACTTCCATCAAGGAAAGGAGAGGGTTGGAGAGCAGGGAGAAGCCTCCTCCGGTCAGGTTGTTCTCTAACCTGGCAGTGCTCACGGTGACACACCCGAGAGGCCATAGGTAGCTAGGCTGTTGTAAACACTCAGTTCGTCTGGGATCGTCATGCCACTCCAGGCCCGTTCTGCCCATATCTCCCAGCCAACACTAGAATCGCACCTTTGATCTCAGTACAGGATTCATTGGTGGAAAGCAGAAGTATCATACAATATTTTTAATGCAGTTTTGTTCCTCTGAGGTACATCCAGTAACAGAAACTAGGCCAACAAGTTATTGACAATTAGTGGTCCTTTGGGACTCTGCTTTAATGAATAGATAAGAATGATTTGTAATTAGCATAATAATTATATGCAAATGAAGGCTTCTGAATTGCTCTAAAACACTTCTGAACTGTTTAAACAACCCTCCTGAGATCTTGTTACTCTATTAATTTGTGTAGCAAATCTTTTTTTCATAGATCATGCAAAGATAAACTTCAGCCTGGCCCCTATGCCAGTGATTATAAATTCCAAGGTGGTAGGACCTGAATTAATGAGATTTACTTATACTGTATTAATGGTACTCTGTGGGAACCTGCAAGGGTGAGGAGTCACTGGGGATATGTAATTAAAAAACAGAAAAGAAAGCTGCTGATTGGAAAATAACTGTTGAAATCAGTTTCTTAAACAAGTTAGTAAATGTTATTTCTCTTTCTGCTATTATACCCGTATAGCAGAGCTATTTCCCTGCCTCAGTAACATTCACCGCAAACACTTATGAGCAGGCCGACCTGCTCTGTCAGCTCCAGGCATGTGGTCAGCACTGGGGCCAGAGACTGTTCGTTTTCTTTTTTCTAAGGGCTGGAGTATTTAAAAGGGTCGAGCAGTGCTGATAGCTTGTGCTTAATTTGTCTTCGTTTTTCATTGAGCCTTTCTCTTCCCAAGCTTTGCTAAGTTGCAGTAGTGCCCATGCATTTTAAACTTCACGATTATCTCTGAGCTGTTTGAATAGACACCTAATTAATCGTCATATTCTAAAGTAGAACATTTGATAGCAGGCTGCAGGACCCTAACATTCACTTTGCAACATTTCCCTGGGGCATCCAGTTGCACTGACTGGATGAGCAGGTGTCAGAAGAGTTGCTAAGGCTGGTGTTTTGCATATCTGTTCCTTACTGCTCGCTCACCTGTGCTAGCTAACCCAGGCTTACTCTAAGCAGTCTCTGGTGTCTGGGGCTCATCTTGATTTTCCACAAGCTGTCAAGCTCACCACCCACTCCCATCCCCATTCATAATCATGAGTTCAATCTGGGCTCAAGGACATATTTAGGTTGGCTCAGCACAGATTTTATGCTTGCATTTTGGGGAACAGCCACTATGCTAAAAGATTCATAAAACTAATATTCTTTGTCTTCAAAATTAATCTGGTTTCTGTTGAGGGTCTCTGTTGAGGGTAGCAGTAAGTAACAGATGTGTACCCATGAGGTAGCGCAGCTTTCCTGAGCCAGGACGGAATAGTTCCTTCCTTATATGGATTTAATGACTGCATTCTGGGACTCCGGCATGGAGTCACTAATCCACTGATTTACCGTATCATACTTTAGTTTGTTCTCGGAGGGGTCTTGGCTTCCACTCACCTCCGTTTTTACTTAAATGAGAGTGTCAGTGACACAGCACTGGTTAGCACTGATCCAAGCGCGTCCGTCTTGCTGTGCTTTTGTGCCGTTGGGACTGTTGTTGGAGGGACAAGTAGTGTCTCAGAAGGTGCGCCTAGCTAGATAATGATGCTTCTACCAAGCCCTATCCTGACCAGGCTCTCGGCATTGTATAGGTAATGAAAATTAGACCACAAAATATGTTAAGCACAGTGCACCTCAGTAATAAGATTTTTCTCCATTTAAATGTGATTTTAAAGCCCGTTTTCTTCTTAAAGTGCGTTTCCTTGGCCTAGTGAATTTGCTTGCTTTCTTCCTAAGGATTACAGAAAGTGCATAGCAGATTCAGCCTTCAGAATACCCAGGAGCTGGAGACTGAAGTAGACTGCAGCTGTCTTCACCCACAGTATTCTAAAAGAACTAATGAGATGAGAAGTCTGCAGCTGGTGGCAAGCACAATAAACCATGAGCCAGGGGCTTCTCTCCATCAGAGCCTCCCTTTCCCCTGGGAACCCACAGGAGACAGAGTACTAACAAAGCCAGCAGGCTGTCTCATTCCACACTGTTGCTCATTTGCAGCTGTAATTGGTAGCTGAGGTCGCATTCTGTATGCTGAAACTGTCATACATGAAGGAATAGATTTGTTCATTGTGATATGGATATAAATCGACCAGTTTTCAAATCCAGAGACCAAATCAGATACCCAACAATAAAACTGCAGCAAGAAGATACTGTTTAAAAAATTAATAGTAGAAAGACAAAACTTGAGGATCTGAAAACTGCATCTAATTTCATATTATGCTACTTAATTCAACTGATTAAACATTTACAGATTCAAACAAGCAAACGCAAAATGTCTAGGTTTTAACAAGGTGCATTATTCTCACCTGTCAGGACTACAGTGCTATTGTCAATAATTGGGTTGTGTTACACTCAGTATAATGTCTTTAATGTTGGCTGCAAAGAGGGGAAGGTTTCATTCTATGTCTCAGAAAGACCCACTTGGACACCCCTGGTGCTGAGACTGATGTCTTGGTTTTTTTAAATGTTCAGTCCCCAGATTTCTGACACCTTTGATTGCCCTGAATGGTATAGCCATGTGAGCCAAGGCAGAAATCAAAGAGTTCATTTAGAGCTCTTCCAGAGAACTGGGGTTCAATTCCCATCCTTCATGCAGTGGCTTGCAACCTTCTGTAACTCTGGCTTCAGGAGATCTAATGCCTCCAAGGGCAATGCACATGTGGAGTGCACAAATACACATACAGGCAAAATACCCACACACATAAAATGAACAAGTCTTTTTAACTCTGGTTGAAGTCCAGGTGTAGAAAGTCTTGTCGTTTCCTCATGGGGTGGTGGTCTTCGTGCTGCCTTTTAGAAAAGCAGCCTATGGCTCGAATTGATGACGAAGGCTCATAGGTGTGCTTGGTGCAATAGTGTGTCAGATCTATAGTGATGTTTTCACAAGGTTTTCAGTTCCTTTAGTTTCTGAATCTACTGCAAATAGGTTCTGTAGATGTGTGAAGTGGCTGTCTGGCATGGGATTGCAGAGAGGTATCTGTCTATTCTGACCTTTTTAGCTACACCTTCACTGGTCTCCTGGGCCAACCTAGAAATGACTGACGCCAACCAGAATTTAAGCTGAGTTCCCCCTTCTTACAAGTTGTCTGATCCTAGTGTCTGAACTGCCTTTATTTAATATCATTGGTTTTATTTATTCAACACTAGAGGTAATCATGTACACTTTATTTGGATTCACATAGAATTTTTTTCTATGGATGTGGTTAGATTTACACAGCACCTCCAGTTTTCTAAAATCCTCTTTCCCTCTTTCCATATTTTAATGCATCCAAAATCAAGGTTTGTCTCCCAGCGGTGACATGCATTAGCCTTTGTGTCTTCTTTATAGTGACATATAGAACAGTGGTCCAGCCTTTACCTGTCGACTGCTCATGTTCAGAGAGTGTGTGCGGTATTTACTATGCAGTCCCTACAGCTGAGGAAAAACGTGGCTGCTGTGACCACAGCCATGTTACACCAGTCCGTAAGCAAAAAGGGGATAAGTGGGCAGATCATGGCCGGCCTTCTGGGCAGTAAATGAATGATTAGAATTTAACTGTTAAAATATCCTAAACATGGTATGCCTTTCTCTCTGCTTTTAAGTATGAAGACTGACGCACTTGTCTCTTGTAAGGGATGTGTTCTTGGCTGATACTGTTTGGTTTTGATTCTGACTGAATGTTCTCCTCTTTTGGTAGTTGATACATTCTTCTTGGGGGTTTTGTTTTGTTTTGTTTTATCTTGTCTGCCTCTTTCAGCTTGACTGACCTTAGGGATCAGCCCTGGGCTCTGGCCCTCATCATCCTGGGGTAACTGTTCCACAGGAACTTAAGTGATTTTTTAATGTAATGAAGCTTTTTTAATGTGGGGGAAAGGCTTATAGGTTTGCTTTTGCTGGGTGCTTGCTTCTGCTCGTGAGTGCACGTCTTGGGACAGCCTGGGCAGTTGCTTCTTTCCTGGGTTTGAGGAAGCACACTAGTTTTTATGGTGCAGGTCTAAGTTGGAGTTTGAATTTCTCCTAGCTGGTAGCAATTGAAGTCAGCGCTGTTGTTCTCAAACAAGTGAAATGACTCTGATTGTCCTGCCCCTTGAGGGCAGCTCCTTCCTGTATGTCCTTTCTGGGGAAAGCTAATCATGGTGGCTTTCTATTAGGGTTCAACACTTCTAATTACATAGTTGAGATAAAAGTTTAGAAAGTAATGGGATAAAAACTGCAGATGCTACATGTGGACACACCTTCCCCATGTGTGTATAAAACACACACACACACACACACACACACATCTCTACCTTCAGAAAGACTCAAAACACACACACACACACACACACACACACACACAGCTCTACCTTCAGAAAGACTCCTGGCAAGGTTAAAGAATGGTTTCTGGTTTTCTTCCTCATCTCTGTTTTGCTTTACAGGACTACAAAGCTGATGAAGACCCTGCCTTGTTCCAGTCAGTCAAGACCAAGAGAGGACCCCTGGGACCTAACTGGAAGGTACTGGCTGCTGGCCATGCAGACAAGCAGAGTCTCGCAAACGTTACAATGCTGGGTTACAAGTCTGAAAGAGGTGGTGGTGTTTAACCTGCACAGGGCCCGTAAGTGTGTGCTGCATTAGACAACGGAACAGAGCCAGGCTGTCACCCTCAATGTGCCATGCCGAGCTGTGTGCACGCTCTGCTGAGAAATACAAAGAGAGGCAAGTGTGTGACCTTGGGGACTGTCATGCCTTCTCCTGACCCAGACGGTACCGAATCCGTTTTTTTTTTTGTTTTTTTTTTTTTTTTTTGGTTTTTCGAGCCAGGGTTTCTCTGTGTAGCCCTGGCTGTCCTGGAACTCACTCTGTAGACCAGGCTGGCCTCGAACTCAGAAATCCTCCTGCCTCTGCCTCCCAAGTGCTGGGATTAAAGGCGTGCGCCACCACCGCCCGGCCCGAATCCGTATTAAATGAAGGTTTACAGTAGGGTCTAGTCTGCATCAAGTCCCCCCCCCCCGTGTTTCCTCTGCATTTATTGATATTTATGCATCTGGAAAGCAGGAAAAAGAGTGGCTTTGGTGGCAAGTGTCATTATTCAGAGAGAGCACACCTTCACTCCGTTCATGAAGTAGGAAAAGCACTACCAACAAAATCATTGGAGCCACTGTAGAAGTGTAGTGTGGTGTACCAAGTAGAATCCCTTAAACGCGGGTTACAGGATTAGGGGCAGGTTATTCTGACTGGTTTGATGGACCAGGAGGTGCGTAAGCCCACACCTGGCCAGAGCAGGTTTCATGCAGGAGCCAGTGCTACCTGGGGGTCACCATATAGCCCAGGCAGCCCTCGAACGCTCAGTAATTCCCCCACCTAAGCCTCACAGATGCTGAGGTGACAGGCTTGAGCCATAATAGACTGCGCCTACAGAGCAGGCGCAGCAGTGACTTCACAGCGCCCGTGCAGAGAGCTCCTTCTGTCCACTTGTGGATGGGTCACTTGCTGGACTTGTTCACGTGATGGTAGGTGCAGGTACTCTTACAAAGCAGCTGCCAGCTGACCTTCCATGACCTTGTGACATGAAGATGAGCTAGTGACGGTAGCTGAGCACACAGGGAATGGGCGCCTCTGGGCTTGATGAACAGGCTAAGGAGGCTGGTAGCTGGGGTTTCGGAAATATGAGCAGTGACAGAAGAAGTGTGTGTGGGCCTGACAAGATGACTGCTGGGGTGTGCCACTCAGGCTGCCACGCTGCCCAAATGCTACCCACATTCCAAAGTGGTTCCTGGGCTAAGTGAAAATCTCTGGGTCGATGGCTTGCGGGTGTCTTTAGGTGCTCAGAAGACACAGGACCTGACACTTTTTGGGCAAGCGCTCTGTTACTGGGTTGCAGTCCAGTGACCGCTTACTTGGTATGGAGGGACTTCCTGTGATACTTCCTGACTATATTCAGCTGAGAGGAGGTTCCCTGAGGTCCCAGGCAGTAATTAATTAGTACAAGGACATATTTAACCTTCCAAACCTTGCTGGGAGGCACATACAGGTGCTTTGGTTTATAAATGAGGAATGTGGCCAGAGAAACCCAGATAAGACTTGTAGGAGAAACTGGGGGCCCTGCAGGTTCACAGGCCTGGGTCCAGTGCTGCGCACAGGGGTGAGGTTTGGCCATGAGGCAGATCCTTCCTTGGAGGTCATGCTTCTGCCTCCTCTTGTGTGTCATGTTGTGCCATTAACAGTTTTAACTCTGTACTTAGTGCTACAGAGTGGTCGAGGGTTGTCTAGTGATAGAGGCACGAAAGGAGACTCATTAAATACTGTGAAGGTACATGCATCAGGATGCGGATAATGTAGCCTCAGTTTCCATACCTCTAAAATTGGAACATTAGTACCCACTGGTGGCTGGGAAGATTAAAGGACATGATTGTGTGTGTCTGTGTATCCATCCATGCCTCCCCGTGGCACATTGGTAGCTAGAATTCATTTGTCTTGGGTCTTCAGTCCATGCTCCTTGTCTTTATGTGTTTAATGAGTGCTTGGTGTGAATTAGCTGGTAAGACGAGGCCACAGAGCTCAGAGCATCTCCCAGCTGCGTGGTGCAACAGAGATTTCTCCTTTCCCAAGTTTGTCATGAGCGCAGACTTTTTTCCACTTATATGATATGATACAGATTATTACTTAAAAGCAAACAAACAAAGCCAGGAGTACAGTATAGCTGCAGAGAGTAGGCCTTAGTCATCTGCTCTTTTTCCCTAAGAAGAAGGAAATTAAAAGATCTGAGCACATGAATTATACTTTATTACTTAGAGTTCAACCTGAAGTGACTTTGTGCATGCTGATAGAGCAGTTTATAACCTGATCAAAAATTTTGCTTCAAGGCAGAACCGCTGACGAACATCATCCTTTTCTGTGGCACTGTGTGCATGCACACGCATGCATATGTATGTGTGGTTTCACGTTTCCATCTGGGGGATGTGTGTCTGTGGCACTGGCACAGCCACACATCACAAGGCTTCTCAGTAGTATTTTACACATGTGTTCCTCCTGCTCTTCAGTTTGCCACATCTGACCCAGCTTAACAAATTGACAATTGTGGTGTCGTTCTAACCCAATGAGAGGAAGAGTTACTACACATCTGTTGTGTCCACAAATGGACGATCGCTCCTGACAAGGAGGCTGTGCCAAAGCACCTGCTTCTGCAGTACCCAGGCAGCGGTGCACACGGTGCTCAGGAGTTGTCCCAGAAACTCCCGAGGTTTGATGTGTGCACGTACGTTCTTCAAAGTGCTGGCAGCAGGAGCTTGGCCTTCCAGACTCCTGCTGCACGCACTGCTCAGTCACACTCTAGGACAGCCCTTGTGGCCATTCTGAGTTCCTGTTCATGTTGTAGAGACACCAGTTTGTTTCTTCTCTTGTCATAATTGATTTTTCTTTCTACCCCACACGTGTAAAAAGGTGACAGCAGCCTTGTCTGTCAGCTGAGGTGTGAGGTGTTGTGCTGGGGACGGGAGCAGTGCATGGGGCGATGAGAAGCCGCAGTGCAGCTGTGGAAGCCTCCTAAGGGAGAGCGCTGCTAATGGAGAGAGCTACAGATACCTAGCCTGATGTGCCTGAGGTCCAAAGCAGCTGAGGGCGTGCTTCCTTCCTGTACTGTTTGAAACCCCACAGCAGGTAACGTGTGGAACTCAAACTGGTTTCTAGCTAGGCCACATTTTGGATTCTGTATAATAAAGATGTTTACAGATATGACATGTTTTCAGAGGAGGATTACATGGTGTGTTGACCCCACTTTAGGTGAAGTCTCTAAAGTGCATTTGGCACTTAGTATGCCTTAATTACATGTGTAGAACTTCTCCCAAAGATGTTGAAATGAACAGGCCCATGTCTTCAAACATTAGGGTGCCCTGGCTGCCTGCTAACTCTTGCCTTGGCTTGTCTGTGGAATGCCTCTGCTTCCAGGTAGACCTGCAGGCCTCGGACCTCTGGAATTGTATGCTGCCTGGTTTGGGAAGTGACTTGGCAGAGAGTCCATCAAACAGGGCCTGCAGGTGCAGTCGCTTACACGGTGTGACTTTTCATCCCTGATGAGGAAGGTGTGAACTGTCCAAGTTTCTATGAGGGAGCATGGACACTGGCTGTTGATCCCTCACAAGTAGGGCCTTCCAGTTTGTTATAAACTTACTTATGATTAGGTCATCCTTTGGAACTTTTTCAAAGTAAAGAGTCTCCCACCATGAACCCCCACCCCACTAACGGCCTCTGGGTGCCCCTGTGGGGCTGTTGGTACCTCAGGTCAGGGTAGTCTCCTCGTTCTACTCCCTGTCTTCTGAGTGTGGAATTACCATGGTTTGTGGCAGTGCCTTGCTTACATGTGCCCTCAGTAGGCTCTTAGTCCAGAGTCAGTAAACCCACTGCCAGGCAGTAAGGTACAAGGCTTGACGGTAGAAAACCAGTGTCAGCCCAGGCCCCCCCAGAAGACTCACAAAGTAAAAGCTGTCTAGAGAAGAGAAGACAGCATGCCTTGGAGAGTGGGGCTTGCCTGAGATTTCGGCGCACATGCTTGCCGTGCATTCTGATCCCGTGTTGACATTTGCTGGTGCACACTGGCAGCAACCCTTGCTGCACATTTATTTTTAACTTTCTTAGTGCGATTTCGGTTGGAAACCTAACACTACAAATTCGGCCACCAAAACTGAGCATTCTGATTGCCTACCACTGAAACGCTAAAGTACTGGGGAGTGTGAGCCACATGAAGACTGCTCTGCCGCTGAGGAGTGCCTGCTCTGCCCACCCCGCGGCGGCCGGCGAGGCTGAGGACCTCGGGCGCTCTCCTTACTAATCTTAACGTTGGTACTTACGTCTCTGTCACAGATGGAGACATTTGTTCTTGAGGCTAGTGTTGGCTGGTGGCTCCCCGTCTAAGCTGCACACACTGCGAGTCCTCAGTGTGGCTGCTGTGTGCGCTGCTTCCCCGGAGGCCTCGGCCACATGCCTCAGAGTAACCTAATATGCGCTCTTAAATTGAAAACATGATTGGACTTGGGAAGCTTCATTTATAGTTAGTAACATGAAATGTAAGGAATTCTGTGACTATACAAATGATTTAAATGCAATTTTAAAAACGTTTTCCAGCTAACTAGTACATGCTACATTACGGATGAAATTTGAATTATGTGGGAAATAACCTAATGTGAGCTCAGGACGCCTGTCTCACAGAACTGCTGGTTGTTCTTCTGTTAACTAATGTTCCCCTTCTTTTAAAAAAAATTCCATTTAAAAGTTTAATCTATTTACAACTCACTTACTGGCAGAATAATTGTATTATGCACTAGAAGAATTAGCCTTAGCTGCCTTGATGTAGGCAGTGAAGTTTTGGGTTTGGGCTGCATTGGAGCAGTGTGTAAAAGGCCTGTGTTCTGTCCCCTGCCCTTTGGGTTGTCGCGAGAGGAAGTTGTTCTTAAAGCAGTTGAGCTCCTAGGCACTTGATACAGGGTGGAACTTCTTTCTGTCACAATGGAAATACCTCTTTGAAGATTATAACTCACTCTCTCTCTCTCTCTCTCTCCTCTCTCTCTCTCTCAAATTAGGGGCTAGAGAGACAGCTTAACGGGTAAATCCACTGGTTTTTGCAGAAGACGTGAGTTTGGTTCCCAGCATCTACATGTTTCATGACCATTTCCAGGGGATCTGATGCCCTCTTCTGACCTCTGCAAGCACCAGGCACACATGTGATACACATGCATACATGTAGGCACAACATTGATGTGTGAGCAGGCACTTGAATGCACATGTGTATGCATGCCAGAGCATGCCATCGGGGTCAGAGGACAGCTTGCAGGAGTTGGTTCTCTCACTTCATGTGGTACTGATCTGAGGCAGTGAGGTCTGGCACTTTACCTACCGAGTGAGCCATACTCTAATCCAAAGTCTGTAGCTTAAATTGTGGGATGATTCTTTATCAGTCGCCTTTAAATAACTACTGCAGAAAGACACACGGAAATGACAAAGTGCCATGCACACGTTTGCTACGGCAGGAAGCTTGTGTGTTTCCGCTTTTCTTTGATGCCACCTTTGTCGCTGCTTTCCGGTGACTCCAGTGACACGCTGACACCTCCAGGCAGGCAGCCAGGAAGTGGAGGCAGTAGGCCTGTGTCTACTTCAGCAGAGTTTAGCTTGGTTTGCATATTCTCCCCTCAAAGGATTGTTTTTGTTTTG